>BRDA01052505.1:0-15895 GCA_036984385.1 Crenuchus spilurus | reverse complement strand
CAAAGAATGTTTAAAGAAGAGTTACCGGAAACGTTTAGTTGCAATTATTGCTGTAAAGGGGGGTCACACCACATACTGAAAGCAAAGGTTCACATACTTTTGCCTCTCACAAATATGTCATATTGGATCATTTTCCTCAATAAATAAATGACCAAGTATAATATTTGTGTCTCATTTGTTCAACTGGGTTCTCCTTATCAACCTTTGGTACTCCGGTGATGTTTTAGGATCACTGCTGTATATGTAAAAGCAAGATAGTCTATTGAGTAATTATAGAGTTGAGAATGAGACTGCCCATAATGCCACAAAACATGACAGTGAATATATTATTCATCACATATCTATGACTAGCTAACAAGCAAATCAAGGCGTATTTTTAAAGCTATATGTCAATCTTACCGTCTAAAAAGCTTCTACCCACTTTCTGGAGGATAGCTGTCATATAGTACAGCAGCTCCATTTTCTATTTCGTTGTCATCATCATCATCATGCAGCCATTTATGAGAAACTCTCCCGATATGGGTATTACTCATCTGTGATTGTAAAGATGTAAGGAAAATGTCAAACGGATCTCCGGTGCAGAAAAGGGCCCATTCAAGCAGAGAGGGGACTGGTCTCGCTTACTTCAAAATAACTGCCCGAGGGCAGCTATTTACAAACACTGCATCAGAAAGGCAAGACTTTTCTGAAACTGACACTTCTGTAAGAGCAGGAGGCTGAAAAGAGGGTTGAGGCATGGATCAGTATGTGTAGCAAGGAGCGCGTGGATGGAGAAAGAGTGTGGGAGTGAAGGATGGAGAAGAGCAGGCCAGGTGGCACATCTGCAGAGGAGAGATGAAAGAGTGACCCTTGTGGAGGAGAGGATCTCTATCTCTCGCCCATTTCCTGCTTTTTTCTTTTCTCCACTCTGCCTGTGAGCTAGAGAGGTAGGAGACACCAGGTTGAGCGAGACAGAGACAGAGAAGGGTAATATAAATGTAAAGTTGACTCGGAGTGGAGGAAGAGAGGAGGACAAAGGTAAAAGACAGAAGTGAAAGGCCCCTGTTTTACTTTTGCTGACACATACATATATGTCCTCATCAGAATGTGATCCCATTCTTCTCTTCTTGGTTTCTGAGCATCATAAGGTTTATTGCCATCCTGCGACCCACAATCCCCCGCTTGCAATAACAGGCATGCATTTACATACTCAATCTCATTGTCTCCAGTAATCCAATAGCATTGACCGATGGGCGTGTCACTATGTGTTCTGTTCTCAGGTGATGAATGTGAGCAGCACATGAATTAGCATAGCGGATGGTCCGCAGGGCATCTGGCTCTGTGATTGGCTGTGTGTCTTTGGAAGTGTGGTTATACTTTCCTCCCTCGCAGCTGTGGAATATTTTTTTTTCTCCCAATTTATCTCCTTTTCCTGCCTCAAAATCAGGTTTGGCAACCTCACCTGTTAAAGTAAACCAGAATGCCATGCAACAGAGAGATGCATCTTTATGATCAGGTGAATTATGCCAGATGTCTTGCCATGGCCTTTATTTTTAAAACTTTTTTAACATTGTAAATGATTTGCCTTGGAAAATTGTTTAATCTGTTTAATATGTAAGAAATCCATAATGTTAGCTTACCATCTTTAGTAAAACTCAATATTGACATCTCTAACAGTGGAAAGATTTGCAGGAGCATACAGAATTAACATAAAAGCTAATCCACATACATCCCAAAATAGATCAGTACAAGGACCATAAATGGACCACATTTTGACTTTAGAATATTTTCGCTGAAAAACTGAATGAGGTCACATGTATGTGCAAACATTTAGGTTGCAATAATCAGTAAAATGATATAAAAATATATGAGGGGTTTACATGTTTATATCAACCCAAAACACTTTATAACACTCATCAACACTTACAACACTCATCTAGAGCATGTGGTCATTTTGACAAACTGCAATACTCTACAGGAAGCACAGAGGGTGAACTTCTGTAAATTGTCACACTGACTGAACTTTGAAAGTGAAAGGAAACCACAATATATTTAATGAATCAAGTAAGCAGATAATTCATTTAGACATAATTATAATTATTGAACACTAGTAGGTTTCCCCAAGGTATTCCCATCCAAAAGTACAACCTCAATTTAAAAAAAGAACACATATCAAATGTTGAAAGTCATGCATTTTACCATTCCATAAAAAAAATATTAACTCATTTAAAAATATTAACTCATTTAACTTGATGGGAGCAACACATCTCAAAAACATTGGGACAAGACAACAAAATAAGTGGCACTAGTAAAAAAAAACACAGCTGGAGGAGTAATTTGCAAATACGTCACATGACTGTGTATAAAAATAGAATTGTAGAAAGGCTCTCAGAAGTAAAGATGGGCAGATGTTCAGCAACTTGTCTAAAAATTGTGGCGGAATTTCAGAAAAATTGTACCATGTGTTAACATGATTTAAAAATGCCAATGTCTTCTAGACTGAGGCCAAATGAAAAACTTTTCTGTGTTCAGATAAATCAAAATTGGAAACCCTTGACACCATGTCCTGCAGACTAGCTTGTTATCAGCACCCAGTTCAAAAGCTTGCATTATTGAGGATTATGGGGTTGCATCTGGAAAAGCACCATCAGTGCTGAACAGTATATAACAGCTTTAGAACAACATATACTCTCATTCAGACAATTTCTTTCAGGGAAGGTCTTGCAAGACAATGCTAAACCACATACTGCATCCATCACAACAACATGACTTCACAGAAGAAGAGTCAGGGTACTGAACTGGTCTAATCACTGTCTAGACCACATTTGGCACATGAAACTACAAAATCCAACAAAGAAGACAAAGGACTGTCGAGTAGGTAGAATCAGACATAAATGTGACAATGTTCCTCTAACAAAACTGTAAAAGATGTTTACAGAAGAGGGGATGTCCCAACGTTTCTGAGATGTGTTGCTGCTGTCAAATTCTTATTGAGTTAATATTTTTTCATGAGATGGTAAAATGTCTCACTTTCAACATCTGATAAGTGTTCTATGTTCTACTGTGAATAAAATATGAAATCTTAAATAAAAAATCTTTTTTAGAATTGGGGTTGTACATAGAACCATCTAATAACTATCCATATATGCCATATATGGTCAAATGTGGGACTAAAGCTATTATAACAGATTTTGAGCATAATTGTATCATACATTTGAAAATTCTTTACATTTGAAAAAAATGGGTTTGTTTATTGCCTCTTTTAGAGGTGATATAAAGAATGTATTTCATTTCCATAACAATTATAAAAGTTAAATTTTTTCAACAATCCAAGGAGCAGCAATATATCAAAGCAACAAAAGAATGCTGAATGCCTAAAGAGTAGACAATGGCTCTGTAGATCCAGAAACACATAAAACAATAGGGGTCATACCACTTGGAGCTTCTGCACTGCAACATACGCAGGGAAGAGGGACATAATATAAGAGTATAAATTAACCCCCATTAATAACCCTTTTCAAACAACAATTAAGTGTGAACACACTACACTCATCTTCTTAAATGAAGTGCTCTCTCTCTCTCTCTCTCTCTCTCTCTCTCTCTCTCACACACACACACACACACACACACACACACACACACACACACACACACAGACAGTGGAGAGTGGCTGCGTTGAGGTGTAGCAGCTGTTGCGGGCTCTCTGAGTGCAGTAGAGAGGCTATCAGTGCTCTTTATCATCTCTTTTCCTTTATTTACCACCCGGCTGACACTTTTATCCTCCAAAAACATCCACCAGACACTTGCTGTCCAACTCAATGACCTTATGTTATGCGTGTCGTCTCGCTCCTCTCTCTTACACTTGCATGCATACACACACTTTTATATGCTGTGTCATCAATGGTAATAAAGGACGCTGCTACAAGGTCATACAAATTCAGAATGTAACATTAAAGAGAAGCCAGCACAGATCAGAGCACTGTACCCAGCAGATAATGCTACCGTTATGTAAATGGCATATTTTTTCAGGTTCTCATTCAGCTGACCATCTCCTCATATGGTTTATTTAAGCAAGGACTGACTCAAGTTAAGGTTTAGAGTTATGTAGGATTGGGTTAATAAAAGTAAGCTATGCCTCCAATGATAATCATTTGGCTAATCTTATAAAAAATACATTTTGAATGTTCTAGGAATGCTCAAAATTCAGGGAATAGCATTTTTAGAATACAAATTTGTTGACAAATGTGTATGGGTGACATGGGGTACAGTCCAAGAGAACATGATGTCCAAGGGCATTGAAAGGTTCAACAACAAAAATGTGAGCAGGGTTTAACATATTTGAGGGTGCAAGATATTTTTGATAGTGAATAATGTACAGTGGAACCTCGGTTATTGTTTGCCCTGGTTATCATATAATTTGGTTATCATTGAGTTATTTCAGAGAAATTTTGTCCCAGTTATCATTCATTCACCCGGTTTTCATTGCCATGCCCACGTGACTCGCAACTCATTTCACATAAACAAAGCATCCACCCACATTTTTGTCACTCACCCACATGTTCATTCTGGGAAAAACAAAAAACAAATGGGAGAAGCACCCAAATAATAATGCTCAAAACAAACTAATACATGTCACACTAAAGAGATAGTGCGCTGCGAAAACAAATAGCAGCCGAGAACCCAGAGAATGGGTGTACAAAACAAAGACTGTAGGGGGTGTAAAAAATAACCAACTTGAATTGGAAGTCCAGTTTTAACTTAAACAATGTGAATACATCAGTACATGAACCCCTGAATTGCTCTATTTGTAGCATAAACCGGCCGATGGCCCGATTAAATAGCTGTCAATCAATTTGGTGTTGCTGATGTGCGCTGCTGCTGCTGCTCCCCCTCCTCCCTCTTTCTCTCTCTCTCTCTTTCTGACTGTCGCGATATTGGTCACAGTCACGTCTCATCAAAGTCAAGTTCGGTTTTTACATGAAGAACTGAAAACTAGATAAAACCGTTGCTGTTTAAAAAGAATGCAAAGTCGCATTCAAGCACACCGGTATTACTACAAACCTCACCGCTCATTTGGTGAGACGACATGGTGAAAGTGGCGATGAGGACACTAGCACTGTTAGCCCAAAGACACGGCAGGACAAAAACACAGAAAAACAGGACTTCTTCCAGCCAAAACTCGACCACAACTCAGGTAGAGCCAAAGTAATAATGGCTTCAATAACCCGGTTCATTGTCAAAGACTTAAGACCATACTGTGTGGTGGAGAATGAGGGCTTTCTATTTTAATTCTATTAATAGACTTGAATTCTATTAATCTATTTGAATGCCAGCAAAAACACATTTTTAGTAGTAACTTTTGTTGAATCCATGTAAAATGATCTATTTTAAACAAGTAACTTGTATTATATCCTCCCGTATTATACTGAACCAAATTGTATCAAAATCCTACTGAATTGAATCGAACCAAATTAGTCCAGTTTAAAATAAATCGTTTCTGAATCGTATCGTACCGCATGAATCGAGATACATATCGGATCATCATTTATTGGACAGATGCACACCCCTAAAAAACTGCCAGCTGAACCACACCATGTCTTATGGGAAATATTGCTTCAGTTATCATTAGTTTCGGTTATCATCACTTAAGAATGAATTACTGATGGGAAATGAGGTTCCACTGAATTTGATATTAACTTTATTCACTTTCTTATGTAAACACCTCTATATCATCGGAAAAGTGTGGAGTACAGTGGAATATTTATGAGCTGGTGAATCAGGTCTGTCCAATAACAATGTGTGTTGAAAATCATCTGGAGTGCAAGGCATCAGTCACAATGTTGGGAGTTGATGCAGGAGGGTTTGGTGAAGAAATAAGATACTTTATTCCCTCATGGGAAAATAAGTTTTTGCGAGTCGAATTTGAGCTGTTCATATTGGAAATCTGAACACGACATGTATACACCACATTAGTAAGTCTAGACCAAGCATGCCTTGACTGAGTGAGGAGATCTGGCTTAAGTGGAAAATGATGTAAATGAGATTTTATACTAAACATTAAATCAAAACTGAAATGTTACTTCATGTAACATTTGGTCATTTAAGCACAATCCATTGTGTCAGATCATTTAAAACACAAATATTTGGCTTCACTGTAGTCTTTTTCCACAGTGCAGTGACTTTTATAGCTTCTAAAATGTCTCCTGACATTTGTTACATCACTGTGTAGGAAAAAATAACAATCAATAATATCACGACATGTTCTACAGCTCCAACTGCCATTCTGACCTATGATTGAGTGAGAGCAGCAAGCCAGTTTGTGATCACACAGACTAGCCAGTCAAATAAAGAAGAGCAAACTCATCTGCCACCCATGATTACTTCCCACTCAAATGTCCTGTTTCACTCAGAAATATGTCACTTCTGATGCTGATGTTCAATTCACATTAGTCACGTTTCCATTGACCATGAAATATCGCAAATTAGAATTGCGAATAAAAATTAGCTTAATGGAAACACAACAATTAAAAAAAAACTCACGTTTTTCTCTAAGATGAGGTGGTTTTTCAGTCGTATCAAAATTGGATTATATCGCAAAAGTGTAATGGAAGCACTCGAACAGACTTTTTTCACATTAAGGGAGTCACATGATCAACAACCGGACGTTTCTATTGGCGAAAAAGACGAAGAAGAAGAAAACAACAACAGAAAGTAAGAGGATGAAGATGAAGCGGCATATTTGGAATAACGAGGAGAATCCTTGGACAATGTGCAGCTGGCTCCACTAGAGATCTCACAGCATCACAAAGTTCATTAAAAGTTGAGTGTGTCATTCTAAAATGTTGAATCCACAGCTCTTCTGTAAAATCATTGACTACAGTTTCCTGAAAACGCCGCATACGTAGCCGCTTCCATGTATAAGGGGCTTGTCACTCCAAAGCCTCGATAAGTCGCCGTCTCCTGATAAGCGCTAGTGCCGTGGTAGCAGTATGTATAAAGCTGATGTGTTTACATCCACTGCCGCCATGTTTGTACTGACTTATCGCGAGAACAAACATATTCACATGTGATTTTATAAAAGTATTTTGCATTTAATGGAAACACCGCAATTGCAAAACTTGTTTTGTCGAATTGTTTTTTCAACAAAACAGAATATCGATAAAGTTTTGCGCCAAACTGCAATGGAAACACGACTAGTGACTTTAAGGTCAATTCTTATCTCCTACAGGCAAACAAGACTTCAAGTACACACACACACACACACACACACACACACACACACACACACACACACATACACAAAGCTGTGCTATTTCAGGATGATACTAATACATGTGAGACTTCATAATGCAGAGCATTAAGTTAGGAAGATGAGAAGAGTATCCAAGTCTACTCCACCAATTTACCCACACAATACATAAGAACCAATGAGCAGTAGTAGATCTGAGCCAACATGGAAAGCACTGAGGGATGCTGCCCTCTGAAACACCATCCACTTGGGATTTCAAGAACAAGCTCAAAGTGTTTTTATACTGCTCTTCATGTTGTGAAAAAATACACCAAAGTCATACAACAGCCAATCAAAGCACTTTACAGGCAAAACAAGAAACTTGGATGACTCTCATTTTCTGTTGTTAGCTGGCAAGATTTAGCTTAGTGGGATTTTTAAAAATCCAGTTAGAACTAGTGATCTTAAAGACTCAGAATTAGAACAAACTCAGCTGTTATGTAACTGTGTCTGATGTCAGATGACAGACTATTGCATTTTTGAGGATTTTTTGGTCCATCTCCCCTACTTGTTTCCTACCTTATAAAATTAGCATGGCACTTTGAACAGAGTAGAGTGGATCAGATGAGAGTAATGGGATTGGGAGTATATGTGCTGTAACATAAAGAAGGATGGGAAAGGGACGAATGCAAAAAGCCTGAAGGGGAGAGAGAGAGAGACTGTGTGTGTGTGTGTGTGTGTGTGCGCGCGCACTCTTCCTCCTTTCTCGTTGATCATGCTGTCAGAGTAGGAGCAGAAACGAGTATTCAAGGGCACTGTGCCTCTGTCTGCCACACTGCTTTCAGTTATTCCTCATGAAAAAAGTTTCAGTGAGAACTGAGATTAAGTCCTCAGCACTCAGTGTGCCTGAATGAAGCAGAACCTTTATATGTTTCAGATATAAAAAAATATTCAAATGTTGATATATTATCAGTCAAGGTCTTAGCAGAGAGCAATGTGGTTAGCAGGTAAAAATTCCATCTGACGCTGATAGTATTAAGAGTGTAGGTGTCTGTATGTTGTCTTGAATTTCTTACCAATTTCATCATTATTTCCAGAGGTAGGAACAAGTCACCAAGTTGCAAGTCAAGTCCCCAAGTAATACAGACAAGATTCAAGTCGAGTCTGCTCACCTAAGTTTCAACATAAATCTAACTGCATCTAAGTGAATCACAAATAACTCTAAACTTAACATACACTTACCAAAATCTGAAGCAAATCTTCACCTTAATCAAAACTTAAGGTCTGAGTGGCTCAGCGGACTAAGGCAATGTCACCATGATCTGAGGATCGTGAGTTTTAATCCCAGGTCATGCTGCTTGCCATCGGCAGCCGGGGCCTGAGCAAAAATTGACTGTCCTCTCTCTGCAGGAAGGTAAGATGGCACTCTCTCCCCTGCTTTGCTAAGTAATGTCGGCTGGCTCAGGTGTCTGCCAGGAGATCCATTAGAACTGGGGATCCTGCACTTTCCTTTGAATGCATTGGCTGCCTGGCGTGATATATCAGCAGCATTCTGAAAGGAGGCGGAGCTTGACTTCACATGCATTGGAGGAGGCCTGTGTTAGTCTGCACCCTCCTAGAGTCAGTGACATTACAAGTAATAGAGAGAGTCAATAAATTGGTGGGTCAATTGCTACCAACCAAATCTGGTGAAAAAAAAATAAAAATAAATAAGTTTAACTAAATTACTAAATTTTCATCTTAAGCCTGACCTGAACCATATCTTAACTTTAACTAAAACTTAACCAACATTTTAATGAAACCTTTAACTTATCCCTAACCTTAACCAAATGTCCATTTGAAGCAAAACAAAACAAAACCGTATAGATATATATTATATATATAGATATAATTTTAACCTTAACCAAATCTCCACCTTAATCAAAACTTAACCAGATCTTCACCATAACCATATCCAAATTTCCACCTTAACTAAAACTTAACCAGATCTTCACCTTAACCATAACCAAACTTCCACCTTGACTAAAACTTAACCAGACATTAACCAGATCTTCACCATAACATAACCAAATTTCCAAATTAACTATAATTTAGACACTAAACAGATCTTCACCATAACCATAACCAAATTTCCAAATTAACTGAAACTTAGATATTAACCAGACCTTCACTATAACCATAACCAAACTTCCACCTTAACTAAAACTTAACCAGATCTTGCCCTTAACCCTAATCTTAACCAAATCTTCACCTTTAAAAAAAATTTAATCAAACAATAATTAATCTTCACCTTAACCCTAACGTTAACTACAGCTTCACATGTACTCCTTAAAGATAGGTGGTATGAATGAAGCCATACATTAAAGTACTAAATGCTGTCCTAAAGTTGTGGTGATGTACTGGTAACTTGCAGTGTGGCAGTGTGGATGAAAACTTTTTGAAAAAGATACTGAAAGTTTCCCATAACTATCTGGCTGCAGAATTTGTTTCACTCTATGTGATAAACATCGCTGACTAGCAGTCTGTTTGCTAGCCGAGGAAGCAATACAAATACAGGTGAGTTCTGTGATTTTTATTTTTTATTTTACATTGAAATAAACACTAGATTTTTTTTTTGCTGGATTTTGCATGAACATTGCTGCTATCCTTATCCTGGCAACTTATCATAACACTCAGAAGAAAAAAGTTAGGGCTCTACAAACTTTCACATAGTCAAAACCATATCTCAGGGAATTATAATTTACATATATGATGGAACAATTGTTCTGGGGTGTTATTTGGCAATTATAACTTTATGTTGAGAGCTAACTAGTTGGCCATCGATTTAGGTTATTAATAGCTATATAATGTATTTGATAATGCTACCTCACTACAACAGAGAAACCATATAAACTAAATTGTGATTTGTTATCTACACTGGCATTTTTCTTCAAGCAAATTTTTATGACCAGTTACTCATATTGGCTGAACCACTGAAATATTATGAATCTGTAGTAGCTCATTAACTTTTCTCAAACTTTGATTTTCCAATGAGAAAGGCTTGAGGAGGCAGTGGGATGTAGCTTATAAGGGAAGGATTTTCATCCACCTAAATTGATAAGGATATAGAAAAAAAATAGATTGAAAAAGCCATTTTCTACAATGTAAAAACTGTGTAAACATTTCATTAACATTCAGTTATATAAGAGCATTTCTACAAGTATTAACCAAGGAAACTAAGTCAAGTATCTATCAACAAAGTAAAGTACAATTTTGGTGTTGTAGTATATTAAAAACCATTGTATATAAATTACTCACTTAAATTGGTTGAGAAATGTAAATGTTGTAATATTTTTATTCAGAAAGATGGCAACTCTTCAACTGACTCTAGCAGCCAGTACAGCATCTATGTATACAGTGATGTGAAAAAGTGTTTGCCCCCTTCCTGATTTCCTGTTTTTTTGCATGTTTGTCACACTTAAATGTTTCTGAACATCAAAACAATTTAAATATTTCTCAAAGACAACACAAGTAAACACAAAATGCTATTTTTAAATTAAGGTGTTTATTATTAAAGGAGAAAAAATTTCAAAATCCCTGTGTGAAAAAGTGATTGCCCCCTAAACCTAATAGCTGGTCGGGCCACCCTTAGCGGCAACAACTGCACCCAAGCATTTGTGATAACTTGCAATGAGTCTTTTACAGCATTGAGGAATTTTGGCCCACTCGTCTTTGCAGAATTGTTGTAATTCAGCCACATTGGAGGGTTTTCGTGCATGAACGGCCTTTTTAAGGTCATGCCACAGCATCTCAATAGGATTCAGGTCAAGACTTTAATTAGGCCACTCCAAAGCCTTCATTTTGTTTTTCTTCAGCCATTCAGAGGTGGACTTGCTGGTGTGTTTTGGATCATTGTCCTGCTTCAGAACCCAAGTACGTTTCAGCTTGAGGTCACAAACAGATGGATGGACATTCTCCTTCAGGATCTTTTGGTAGGCAGCAGAATTCATAGTTCAATTAATCACAGCAAGTCTTCCAAGTCCTGCTGCAACAAAACAGCCCCAGATCATCACACTACTACCACCATATTTTATCATTAGTATAATGTTCTTTTTTCTGAAATGCAGAGATTCTTTTATGCCATACACAATGGCACACATACCTTCCAAAGAGTTCAACTTTTGTCTCATCGGTCCACAGAATGTTTTCCCAAAAGTCTTGGGGATCATCAAGATGTGTTCTGGAAAAATTGAGATGAGCTTTAATGTTCTTTTTGCTCAGCAGTGGATTTCATCTAGGAACTCTGCCATGCAAGCCATTTTTGCCCAGTTTCTTTCTGATGGTGGAGGCATGAGCACTGACCTTAACTGAGGCAAGTGAGGCCTGCAGTTCTTTGGATGTTGTTGTGGGATCTTTTGTGACCTCTTGGATGAGTGGCCGCTGTGCTCTTGCGGTAATTTTGGGAAGCCGGCCACTCCTGGGAAGGTTCACCACTGTTCCATGTCTTCGCTATTTGTGGATAATGGCTCTCACTGTGGTTCGCTGGATTCTCAAAGCTTTGGAAATGGCTTTATAACCCTTTCCAGACTGACAGATCTCAATTACCTTCTTTCTCAATTGTTCCTGAATTTCTTTGGATCTCGGCATGATGTGTAGCTTTTAATGATTTTTTGGTGGACTTCACTTTGTCAGACAGGTCCTATTTAAGTGATGTCTTGATTGAGAACAGGTGTGGCAATAATCAGGCATGGGTGTGGCTAGAGACAATGTACTCAGGTGTGAGAAACCACAGATATGTTTTAACAAGGGGGGCAATCACGTTTTCTCACAGGGCCATGTAGGTTTGGATTTTTCTCTCTCTTAATAATCATTTAAAAATAGCTTTTTGTGTTTACTTGTGTTGTCTTTGACTAATATTTAAATTGGTTTGATGTTCCAAAACATTTAAGTGTGACAAACATGCTAAAAAACAGAAAATCAGGAAGGGGGCAAACACTTTTTCACACCACTGTATATGTATATGTAAATAAATCATTATAGTGAAAATACTGTATGTTCTGGTGACAAATGCCACTACCTAGATAACCTAAAAATAATTGTGAGTCTGAACTGAATTTAAATGAAAAACAACAGAAACCAAAAACAGTGTGTTAAACAAAGATCAGAGAAAAGAAAAAAGAGGAACTGCACTTGTTATAAAAAAAGCTCTTCATCTCAGAGAGAACAGTGCATGACAATGACACAAGAGTGAAGGTGTATTGATGTTAAAAAACCTTTAAGCAAACCATAATATCTATTTGCTTGCATTGTTGAAATTGGTCAATACCTACAATACAAAACCTGTGATGCACCAAGATATGAATCCATGAAAAATGAACAACTGCTCCTGTCCATGTGTCTTCCACTTTGGGTCTTGAATCTTTTTAAGTCTCATGTTCTGAGTTACTGTTGTTCAAGTCACATCCCAAGTTTTTTACAAAAGAGAATTAGTCTTGCTCAGGGGAAATGTTTCAACTGGTGGACTACATGTCAAAACAAGTTAAAAACTACAAACCCTCAAAAGTTACCTTCGGTTATGAGGTCTACATACCTTTGCCAATTCCCTTTATAAGTGTACAATACAGGCTTTAGCTACAGTTTGAGAGAAACACAGCAATTGGCATTAACACCATGAAGCATTATTGTAACTGAAAGAATCATGAGGTAGTGGAAGGTGAATATAATTAGCATCTTCATATGCAGAGAGCACTTCATGAGTCTCGTATGTCTTCGTATTGCTGGACAATACAACTCTCTCAGGGATTCAGCTTCTCTAAAGCATTAACTGTAGCTCTTATCATCTCTAAAACAGGATATTTCTTTGTAAAGGACTTTGTTGATCATGTCATGATATCTACAAGATCAGCTTTTACTGGTGCTCTTCCAAAGATGCATATAGGACTTACAGTTTTTATTCTTTTGACTTAATATTGCAAGTATTTTGGAGTTTTTAAACTGTAGACTATTAATTGCTTGCATGTTTTCAGTTTTACTGGCAGTGAACATATACTTAGTCATTTGTTTTGGAGTCATGATTAACAGAATCTCCATAATAAGCAGCAGTTAATTGGGATGCATAACAAAAAAATAAATAAAACCATCAATTTGGAATGACTTGAAAACATAAGCATGTGATGTTATGTGATGATAACGAAAGAAAAAACTGAAATGTAAAATTTGTCTTCATTCAAAATCTGCCACAGCATCAGATAAAATTAATCACTCACAGGAGTCTTTGACAGCAGCATTTCAAAGGCTACATTGGTCATAAGCACCAAACATAGAAAGGGCATATTTGTACAGTACTGGTCAAAGTACATAGTCATGTTTTATGATGAATTGGTCCATTCATCCATCCATCCATCCATCCATCCATCATCTTAGCTGCTTAATTTTGGTCAGGGTTGCCATGAGTCCCCTACCCCTGCAGTGGGTGCTGAGGAAGGGAATTACACTAATTGTACCACAGCCACTACACAGCACAAATTCATCACTGGGCAAACACACAAATTCACACCAGGACAATTTAGAGTAACTAATGCTGCATGTTTTTGGACTGTGGGAAGAAACCGGAGACCTCAGAGGACACATAGAGGACACTCAGAGGACACATGGAGACTCCACCTAAATGGGGACTCAAACCCAAGACCTTAGCACTTAGAAGCAAGTATGCTAATCACCAAGTCATTGAGCCACCCCTCTTTATGGAGAATTAATCATATGAAAAAAATGATTTTACTCAAATTATTTTATCACCTAATTCCTATAATGTTTTGAGAAACAGATCAAAAATCACTACTGACACAACCAAGGAACTTGTCAGTGAATAACAGCACAAGATTTCTGTCTGTTCAAATAAATATAGTAATTTTTATTCAGTCGTGTGTAAATCACATGATGTCGGAAACCCCTCAAAACCAACAACAAAGGCTTGGCAAGTACCTCAAAGGATGATGATGTAAAGATTATGTCATCAGAGGATTGCAGGCTTAAGGAAGGACTTTAGTGTTTTTTTAATAGTTGGGTTCTTTGGATGTGAGCAGAGCAAGAATGATCCAAATTGGTCCATCAGAGACTATGAAAGCCATGGTATCATTCCCAAAGAGATTTATAAAGACTTTAGATTATATTGTTCAGTAACACAATGCTATACTCTCAAGCAACACCCTTTCCCACATACTAACTTGCACCACTATTTCTTAGATTGTATATAAGGGAATACATCATTAGTAACTATAATTATGAATAATGAATTAACTTTGTTGCTAATTGCTAATTATAACCTATAATCCTAATATTTACTCATTGTGTACATACACCTACATTTTGTGATATGGCTGTCACCAAGATTTTGCCCAGAAATATGAATAAATATAAAGTTTTACCTTTATACAATGCTTTTAAAAATATTCAGTTGTACTACAACATAAACTTAAAGTCAAATATACTGTGGTTAATGTCAGGGATAAAAGGACATACATTTTCTTCATTTTGAGTCACTCTGATTTTGCCTTGCAGTGTGATATGAGTTTCTGTCCTGAGCTTTCTGACTCTAACACTAACAGAGGCCTGGATCCAATAGCAAACCTTTAGATTGGTCTTCCAGACCTCATGGCTGCATTACAAACTGATGAAAACATCTTCTTTTAGCCTTCTCCTGGTTTGTGGGCATCAATTATTTGAATTTTCAAAATGTTAGGCACATTAGGTAAGCCCATTACTTCTGATTTTTGGGACAAATTTGAGGGCTCAGAGTACTGGAACTCAAGATTGGTACAGTATGAGAAAAAATCAATGCTTCTAAGATTTACTTTGACTTTAATTTCACTGCAAACAATATGAGCCCAATATATTTCATTTTTTGTCTGGTCAACTTTTTTTCATTTGTTAATGCACATTCATTCCTGCATTTCAGGCCTGCAACATAAAACATTTACCATGCTACCATCCCTTCTCACAACACTTAAAATATGATATGACCCCAAGGACACCAAGCAATGAAGTGTTACAGGTGCAAATTTTTCCCGTTCTTCCTGCAAAAATGTCTTAAGGTGTGCGACAGTATGAGGATGATGTCACATTTTAAAGTTCTCCACACATTTTCTACTGGGAACAGCTCAGGACTGCAGGAAGGCCAGCCCAGTACAGATACCTTCTACTTCTGCAGCCATGACTTTGCAATATCTGCAGCATGTGGTTTAGCATTGTCTTGTTTTGTTGCAGCATACATTGCTCTAAAATCTCAGTGCACTTTTCTGAAGTGTAAATGACCTTTGTCAAGAGCACTGACACAACTCCAATTCATGACCAGCCCTGGTTTTTATACTTGTTGCTGATGACAAGGTAAAGAATGAACACATGTCATGATTAACAGATTTGCATGGTTTTTACTGAAAGAAATTAACGGTCTGTCTGCATTTTACTTTATGACATTAGGCATTCTTTATTCAGCAGAATTACTTTATAGGCATATAACATTAACATAAGGTACCACCAGTAAGTGCAATTAAAAGTTGGTTGGTTGGTTGTGTGTGAGTGCATGCATTATCAACTTTATTCTTTCTCTCTCTTGCTTTAAATACCTCAGTGCTGGATTGTGTAGTACCACAGGCTACCATTCATTTCTCTCTCTCTCTCTCTCTCTCTCTCTCTCTCTCTCTCTCTCTCTCT
>BRDA01052502.1:0-12807 GCA_036984385.1 Crenuchus spilurus | reverse complement strand
TGTAAAACACTAATTATAATACACTTATTTACATCAGTGCAGAAATCAGTAAAGCGGTGTATACACATTAAATGTTGTTTGTGTGAATGTATGTGACTTGTGATATAAATAATAACAGTGTCTGTGAAAAGAATAAACCTGGATTAAGTGAAACCACAGGATCACTTGTTAAAGGAGGAGTTATAGAGTTTGATGGCCACAGGTAAGAATGACCTCCTGTGACGCTCTGTGGTGGATTTTGGGGGAATGAGTTTAGCACTAAATGTGCTCCTGTGTCTCTCCAGTGTGCTGTAGAGTGGACGAGAGACATTGTCCATAATGGCCTGCAGCTTAGAGAGCATCCTCCTCTCTGTCACTGTCGACAGAGAGTCCAGCTCAACTGATAGAAATAGGGGTCACCCCTGCCTTGTCCCTCCTCAGGTCCACAACCAGTTCCTTTGTCTTTGTCACATTGAGCTGCAGATGGTTCAGCTCACACCATGTGACAAAGTCCTCCACTGTAGTCCTGTACTCCTCCTCATCACCCCTGCTGATACATCCAACTACTACAGAGTCATCAGAGAACTTCTGAAGGTGGCAAGTCTCTGTACAGTAGCTGAAGTCTGTGGTGTAGAGGGTGAAGAGGAAGGGATCAAGGACAGTTCCCTGTGGAGCCCCAGTGTTGCTGACCACCCTGTCTGACACACAGTGCTGCAGGCGTACAAACTGTGGTCTGCCAGTCAGGTAGTCTACAATCCAGGACACCAGGGGGGTGTCCACCTGCATCACAGTCAGCTTGTCACCCAGAAGAGCAGGCCAAATAGTGTTGAATGCACCGGAGAAGTAAAAAAATATGATCCTCAGTGTGGGCCGGTTTATCCAGGTGGGCATATACTCTTTAGCAGGTAGATGTTGGCGTCGTCAACTCCCAGACAGGGCTGATATGCAAACTGGAGGGGGTCCAGAAGTGGTTGAACCATGGGCCGGAGCTGTTCCAGGATGATCCTCTCCATGATTTTCATGGTGTGGGATGTCAGCACCAGTGGCCTGTAGTCCTGGACGTCACTGGGTCATGGTGTCTTAGGAACAGGAACAATGCAGGACGTCTTCCACATAACGGGGACCCTCTGGAGACTGACTCATGCTGAAGACATGGTGCAGGACTCCACACAGCTGATATACACAGGCTTTAAGCACCCTAGGAGGTATCCCTCAGGCTCTGCAGCCTTGTTCATGTGGAGTCTCCGTAGCTGTCTTCTCACCTGGTCAGCAGTTAGACTCACTGTGGATGTGACATGTGGAGGAGGGGTGGAGGTGTGAGGTGGGCCATCACAGGAGAGGGGTAGGCCATTAGGGGCATAAAGGAGGGTGTGAGGGTGGTCTGAGCCAGCAGCAGAAGATTCCAGACGAGGGTCGACAGAGCCTGTAGTGTCAAATTTGTTGAAGAAAAGGTTAAACTCATTTTCCCTAACCACACTGCCTTCAACACCTCTGTTGCTGCTGGACCTGAAGCCTGTGATTGCTTTCATCCCACTCAAGAGCTCTCTTGTTTCTACTCCAGCTTCCTCCTGTACTTCTCCTTCACCTCCCTGATTGTTATTTTCAGTTTTCTCTTAATTGTTCTCAACTCCTTCCTGTCTCCAGCCCTGAAAGCCCTCTTCTTGTTGTTGAGGAGAGTTTTAATGTCCTTTGTTACCCACGGCCTGTTGTTTGGGTAACATTTTACAGTCCCGATAGGGACAATGGAGTCCACACAGAAGTCAATGTAGTCTGTAATGCACTCTGTGAGCCCATCAATGTCCTCTCCATGCGGATCAGAGTGTCATCCAGTCTGTGCTCTCAAAGCAGAACTTCAGTGTGCCATCGGTCTCCTCTGACCATCTCCTTACTGACCTTTTGGTCACAGACTGACTCTTCACTAAAGGCACATACTTTGAGTTGAGGTAAACCAGGTTGTGGTCAGACCTACCCAGAGGGGGGAGGGCAGGTCGAGTTTCCTATTCTCTCTGGTAGCACAGTCCACATACTGTTTAAAGTTTGAAAGTGCTTTCTCCATTGTGACGTGGTTGAAGTCACCCGATATAATAAAGGCACTCGGGTTTTGGGTTTGGAGACATGCAACAGTTGAGTGGATGACGTCACATGCTGATGTCGGATTTGCAGATGGTGGAACATATGCAGCCACAGCCAAAACATGAGAAAACTCACATGGTAAATAGTATGGCCTGAGACCAACAGCCAACAGTTCAATGTCCTGGGAGAAGACACGTTGTTTGATGGTGATATGGCCCGGATTACACCAGCGGTTATTAATAAGCACACTGGGCCCCCTTCCTTTGCGCTTACCGCTCTCATTGTAGCTCCGGTACACACAAACAGTCTGAAATCCATCGAGGGAAACAGTGTCATCAGGAATGTTCTGGTGTAGCCATGTTTCAGTAAAGCACATTAAACTACACCCCAGTCCTCCCTCCGACTCCTGACCATCTTATTCACCAGCGAACGCACGTTGCCCATGACGACAGAGGGGAGCCATACTATATGGGCAGCCATGGCCTAGTGGTAAAGATCTGGTCTTGTGACCAGAAGGTCGCCAGTTTGATCCCCAGACAGGACATGACTGAAGTGCCCTTGAGCAAGGCACCTAACCCCCTAACTGCTCCCCGGGCGCCGGTGGATAAGGGCTGCCCACCGCTTCGGGCACAAATTCTCACAGCCTAGTGTGTTCACTAGTGTGTGTGTTTTTCACTGCACAAATGGGTTAAATGCGGAGGTCAAATTCCATTGAGTGAAAAATCACATTGGCAAATTGGTTCATGTTAATCATCTTAAAATTTTTTCTCCAGAAGTTTCCTGCGTTTCTCTCTGGCTTTCCTAGATTGCTGGTTCATTCCACTCCTACAGCCTCTGTGTGTTCTCTTTTGTTTGTCAGGTATCAGCATCGGTGTAGTCAGGCTGGCCGGCTTCGGCGCCATCAGCTGATCCTGACTGTAAGTAAAGGAAGTGTGAAGTGCGTCGGCAGACCCGAGTGGTGAAAAACATTTTCAAATTGAAAAAACAACCAAAACTCTCTCAAGTAGTATGTTTTGAGAGGGCACACTTTCACCAAGTTGTGTGTTAAAGAAAGAAAAATAAATAAAGATTAAGAAAAAAAGATGAAAAAGTGTAAACACGATCAGGAGAGCTGTAACAGGCATGTATGCGTACTAGATCTCCATCCATATGTAGCTACTGGCCAGACCAAGGCTTTCATCAGTCTTAGTTTGGTGTTGGTGCGAATTGACTTGCTTTTCCACATCTTTGTCAATTTGACCATCACCAACATGCCCATGGCCATTCTGGTCTTCACTTCACTGACACAGTCTGCAGCCTTAGTTACTCTGGACCCCAAATATGTGAAAGAGTCTACTTGCTCCAGAAGTCTTCCTTCGACTGTGATCTTCAGTTTATCTTCAGTGTTCGTCATCACATTTGTTTTAGCTGCATGTGAGACCAGTGCAATGGTCCTGTAGTTCTTGCACTGGAGCAAGTCTCCTTTCTTGGGCAGTGGGATGAAAAGTGATTGCGTCCATTCTTCTGGCCAGATTCCAGTTTCCCAAACTTCCAAACAGACCACATGGAGCTTATTCAATGTATTGTTTCCACCAAACCTGAGCAGTTCAACTGCTATGCCATGTGGACCGGATGCCTTTCGTGTAGTACAAACATAGCACACTTGATTTCTTCCTTCAGTGGTGGTGGTTCCTTTTCTTGAACATCAATCTGAATGTTATCTTCTGCACCACTGTATAGTTCCTCACAGTAGTTTTTCCATTGTTGACACACCTTCTTTGGTTCATCAAGTTTCATGCCATCTTTGTCCTTGATGGCTACTGTGCGAGGCTGGAATGGTTTGGTGAGCGTGGTGCATGGTGACCGTGGGGTTCCACGTGGTGCATGGGGACCGTGGGGTCGACTGAGCATCCACCTGCCTACAGCCTTAGTTATGGCTATGCACTGGTTATGGACATTTTATTGGGACTCTGTGGTCTGTACGGCATTGGATGTCATGGTGCAGTCTCTTACAATGTTTTTCGACAAGCTTCTGTGGTGGGTAGTGTCCTTTTTAATTTTGTTTTGGGTGTTTTTTTCTGGACATGTTCTTGTTGGTTCTTGCTTTCTTGTTTTTTTTGTGTTTCATGTTTCTTGTTGATGTATAATGTTTCTTGATGTTTTCTGGTTTTCTTGTTTATGGTTGTTCAGGTTGTGGTTTTGTCTTGTGATTTTTTTGTTTCCTGGTTTTTCATGTTTGTGGTTTTGTGTTCATGCTTGTTCTTGCTGTTTCTTGTTTGTAGTTGTTGATCATATTCTTGTATTTTTTCATGTTTTATTGTTCATGGTTCTTTCATATTTTGCTCATGTTGTGTTTCATGGTAGGGTTGGGGTTCTGTGACCCTCCTACCACTGCCATGTCTTGGACCACGCCCCTCTGCTTTGTATGTGTCATGTCCACACCACAGTCACAGTAATTTTTTATCGTTTCATTATGTACATCTGTCTCTGGTTTGCTCACTGCCCTTGTCCTTGTTTCATGTCGTGATTACATTTTCTTTAAAGGCCACAATGCATGTCAGTGGTTGTCGGTCATTGAATGTCCGTGAATGTTTTGTCAACACTGGAGTCATATCTTTTGAAGTCAAGCTAAGTTTTGTTTTGTTCACTAGCCACAGTGTTTTTCTATGGAAATACATTATGTTTTTGGGATCCTGTTGCATCCACTCCCCACTTTGGCCACAGCCACTCTGACACTATTTAAGAAAAAGAATAAACAGTCTTGTCCAAAGTAAAAACTAAATAGTCAGTCCTTCTTAATGTATAGACGATACTTCTGTTCTGTCTAAGATAAAGACTAAATAGTCAGTCCTGTCTAAGGTAAAGACTAAACTTACAGAAGCAGTCTTTGTTTTTA
The DNA here is from genome assembly GCA_036984385.1 of Crenuchus spilurus. Taxonomy (NCBI): domain Eukaryota; kingdom Metazoa; phylum Chordata; class Actinopteri; order Characiformes; family Crenuchidae; genus Crenuchus; species Crenuchus spilurus. The sequence continues at coordinate 7,880 of BRDA01052502.1, read as the reverse complement.
AACAGAACCATTTGACAGACAACATTAATACCCAATTGTAGACACTTTTAAATGCAATTGAAAATTATTCTGTTTAATACAAGTAACACTGAATAGTTTATACACTGTTCACACTTCCTTTTGTAACAGAACTACTCTCATAGGCTATTGTTAAAAGATTTATTTTAAATATATTATTTTTGTCATGTTGTACTGCATTGTTTTCTGTTTGTATATTTTATCTTGATGTAACTTTCTACTTTGAATCTGTATTATTTTTTCTTAATCTTATCTTTTTATTTATTTTATATGTAAAGCAGTTTGAATGACTTTGGTGTATAAAAGTTGCTATATAAATAAACTTGTATTCCTTGTTCTCACCTTCTATACCCATGACATCATAGAAAGTGAAAGGGAAGTGTCCGAAAGGCCCATCTCCAATGGTGACTTTCTGATACTGTAAATATATAAACAAAGCAAGACATGATTTACTGTACAGGGCATATTTTATACACAAAGGTCATTCAACATTCTTTACATGTATTAAACAAAGAATTAAACTTAAAGGCACTGTTTGTGATTCTGGAGAATTATTTTAGATTTTTTAACTCAATAGCATCCTTCAGAAGCTCTGACTCCCAAAACACCTCTTGGGATGGTCTTTCTGCTGTTATATTGATTAATACTTATGATGTTGAGTTGGCATTTAAGAAAATAAAGTCCAGGATCTGATTACAGACTCACTACTGAAATATTACTTGGATCAACTTTGTGAGGTGTGCACTGATATATTCAGATTGTTCTTGGAAAAGTAAAAAGGTCCACAGCTGTGTTAATTATTAAACTACATAATGTCATATTTCAACATAATATACTGAACTCACTCTTTTAGTAAAACTTTTGCTACTAGCTGCAGCAGCCAGACAGTCAAAAGATAGCTGGTTTCTAAAAATGGTTTTGATGGTGTTTATGAGGCTGGATTTTCCTGCTCCTACTGGTCCACACAGAAGGAAGCGCAGATTCTTGACTCGGTCATCACTGATTTTAATGGACTTCAGAGCATCAATCACTTGTTTTTGGCTGAGATAAATCAAATCAAATCATAAGCAGTATAACTTAATGTTAAAAACAGTTAATAATACCAGTGTGTAACATGATGTACACTTACGTCCACTGTACTGTTCTCCATTCATTCAGTTCTGTAAAACAACAGGAAGGTTAATGAGATGTTTTTACTCACTGTAAATGTGTTTTTTAATCAAAATTTAATTTCACATACTTTCCTGAAAGTTACAAAAGTCACAGTTTAACAGTTTCATGTTACACCTCCACAGTATTTTAGGACTCTGTCTGAAACTGCTGTTTATACAGAATATTGGTGTTTTAATACAGAAACTATTAATTTAATACTAAATGTTTTTATTTATAAAAGAACATTTCAAATAATCAGAAAATGTGTTTTGTAGTTAATGTTTACATTGTTTGTTTACAAATTACTGCTGTTATAATTTAATAGTAAATCTGTAGAATGTTTTAGATATTTAATAAAATATAATTCATATGAGGCTGCACAGCACTGAAGGGACTTTATGTTGGTTCATCTTACAACTCAGATTTGTGTCACAAGAGGGCACCTTCAGCAGGACAGAAACTGAGAGCTCAACTCTATTTGGGACTTAAACATCAGTAAAGGATTGAAACCAAAAATGAACACTTACTCAACACTTTATGTTGAAAATTAAAGAGATATATAATATGCCACCTGTTAACTTTTTTGATTTTTCACATGTTCCTCAGACCATATCTCAATGAAATATGTGATGTCCTCCTGTTACCTTGTGCTGCTGTGGCTCATTTGTTATTCTTGTTCTCTTTCTATTGTTTAATGAGTGATGATGACCTGCCTCAACTTCCTACAATTGATCTGAAAGTCTGAACCATCCAAAAGCGTTTTCTCACTACAAACCAAACCATGGGTAAGTTGATCCTGACCGAGAAGACCTCTTCTGGTTGGATAAAATTTTGGTGCTTTGATCTGGACTGTGATCCAAGGTACCTTTCACACCTGATATTTTCATTTGGACTAAACTGAAAAGTTAGAAGGTCCAGACCTCACAGTGTAGGTGTGAAAGCACTCAAAGAAGCTGCTTTATTGTGGTGTAATTAACACAGATAACCATCCAATCATATAAACTATGACATAACACACTGTGTAATGTACAATTTAATTTCTGTAATATTAACTCCAGTTAAGTATCATATCAGTAGTTAAAAAGTTAACTGGATGTACACGTTAAAGCATTAAATGTCTGTTATAGTGATTAAACACATCAGCCCATAAAACACAATACAGGAGTCTTACATACCAACAGTGACCACAGCAGAACAGGACTCACTGCCCTCTGAATTCTCCACAGTCAGAGTGTAATTCCCTTCATCTGCCTCCACAGCGCTCTGGATTTCTAACTTATATGTTGTACCATTTTGTACCACTTTGTGTTTGTCCTTCACACATTGCAGTTTCTGGTTATTCTTCTTCCAGGTTGTCTTTAAATAATAATCATTTGTTTCACTTTGGAGAATGATGGTCTCTCCAGCTTTGACATGTTTATCAGCCAAAACTGAGACAAACTCTGTTGTGAATAAGAGAAGGTGATTATTACAAACATGATACCATACAGTCTTTATCAGTTTACCTGAACTTCCCTGGTACCTCAGCTGTATAACATAACATAAATGTATTTTTCTGCAGCAGATCTTATGTTATCCTTTTGACCCCACATATTAAAAAAGTTTAGCACATATTTATACTTACAGTTTTTCTCAGTTGGTTAGGTTCATTTCTCACATCATGATTAAGATTCTCATATCACAACAAATGCATTTCTCACAACAGTTAGTGCAAACAGCAAAACTCGATGAATTACCTGCAGAAGCCTGTACCTCACTCAAATTTTTTTGTTTTTGCCCTAAAGCAAATATTTGTCAATCAACTAGACAGTGCCATCATAATGTCTCATCTGTATATCATTGCCTCTGAACAAGGCCGTCAGAATACTTAGTCATGTTGTCAGTTTTTGATTACAGTAATGCTGCACATTCTGTGGTTTCTCAGTATAAACAGTGCATATTACACACAAAATACAAACTTACAACACAGAGTTAAACATGAATGTCTGTGGGAGACTGACAGCAAGAAATTGTACAGGAATCAAATTTATACAGTAATATTATTTTACTGTACGGTTCACACTGTAATTTGTTGACAAAAAATCTGATCTTACTCTAAACAGTCAAAACAACATCAAGCCAATTATATTTTGACCACAACTTCTGTACTCTGCATGCCAGCCTCATTCAAGTATACAAAAGTCTGGAGTGGTTCTGATTCCAGCTCTATGATACGCTGAAGCAGAAAAGGAGTAATGTACATTTAATGTTCACTTTGCACAAGAAAGGCCAGACATTAGAGGCATTAATCAATTTCAGAAGAACTGAGCTTCTGGATATAGGTCAACAGTATCAGCATCACATGTCTGAAAAACTGTATTTTATACCACGTGAGATCCAGAGGATCCAACCAACCAGCAGAATTATCATCATCCCACACCAGTGGTGTCGGAGACGGAGAAGCGAATGTAAACAAAAACGGGGCAAGAGAAGCAGGCTACATTCTAAGCTACAGCTAAACCACACAGATCGGCTCTCCCAAGTTTATTTCTCTCAAACTCCAGGTCACTTGTTAACAAAATGGACGAGATACATTGAAGGACTACCTCATATAGCATGGACAGTTGTGTCATGATTATAACAGGAACGTGGCTGGACTATAATGTTCCTGATGCTGCTATTGAGCTAGTGGAGTGCTCCATGTACTGAGTGGACAGAACAGCAGCCTCCGGTAAGAACAAAGGTGGAGGTGTGTGCATTTATGTACACAATAAATGGTGCACTACAGCGAACATTATTGAGACAAATTGCTCAACAGATCTGGAGTATCTGATGGTAAGGTGCAGGCCTTTTTACATTCTGAGAGAGCTCTCTGTTATTCTGGTCACATCTACCACATACCACCACAGGCTAATGCTAAGCTAGCTCTAGAAAAGTTGTACAGAGCTATAAACAACCAACTGAATGCACAGCCGGATGCAGCAGTGATAGTGGCAGGAGACTTCAATCATGCAGACCTCAAAACAGTGCTGCCTAAGTGTAATAAAAACATTAACTTTCCGACCAGGTCGACACTAACATCACAGGGGCTTATTAAGCTGCAGCCTCCTCACACCTTGGAATGTCTGATCACATCTCAATAGAACTGATCCGAGCATACAGACCTCTTATCTATAGGTCCAGACCAGTTGTTAAAAGTTCTACAAGACTGCTTGGAGGATACTGACTGGGAAGTGTTCAGAGAAGGTGCAGATATTGAGGAGTACACATCTTCTGTCCTGTCCTACTTTAATTTCTACACAGACTCTGTCCTGCCAACCAAAAACATCAAAGTTTCCAAATCAGAAACCATGGCTGGACAGCACAGTGAGCAGTCTGCTTAGGGCCAGAGACAATGCCTACCAAACGGGTGACATGGTGACTTACAGCAGTGCCAGAAAAGACCTGAAGAAGGGCAAAAAGGAGGAAAAAAACAGATACAAGCAAATAGGGTTGCCACTCATCCCGTAAACTACGGAATTGTTCCATATTTGTAAATTAAAAGTCGTGTTCCGTATTGAACCGATACGGGATGTGCTTTATTCTGTATTTTTATCAAAGGGGGTGAATAAGGTTGAACTGAGACAGAACGATATGTGTGAATGAAAAGAAAGTTTCCTGCTCTCTCTCTCTCAGTCTCTCTGCCATGTTTCAACAGTGTGTGTGTGTGTGTGTGTGTGTGTGTGTGTGTGTGTGTGAGTGATGGGTCTTTGGCGAACGAAACAGCTCTTAGAGTCGACTCTTTGAAGTGAACAATCAGAGCCGACTCGTGTCTGGGAGCAACACGTTCCCCCCTGTTGAAGTCGCATGGGATTGGTCAGTTACACCATGTAAGGTGGGGGGGAGGGGTGTCACTATATTAGTATTAACTTCTGTATAATTGTTGCATGCACACATACACACACACAGAGAAGCTACAAAAACACTCTCTCTGACAAAAACTCTCTGCATATGACAAAAAATGACATAAGTATAAATAAATAAATGCACATATAAATGACTGAATAAATAATTACCCACAAGTAATTGTATAGACAAAAATAAATTAATTTTGCTATAAGAACTATATGCTATATGAGGAATCTATTTCGGGTGTGAACCAGGGGGCAGAATGAGAAAAAGAAACAGACCTGGTTTTTAGCAGAGCAAGGGAGTTGAGTATGTGGTGGAGTCCAGTATTATAATGTGAGACAAGCTCTTCAAGTGTAGTTGAGTTGTGTTTATGAGGAGGTGAATAGATGAGGAGAGAGAATCTAAATTAATGTCCTTAATGTTGTGGAAGGAAATGAGACTGGAGGGCTTAGTGATTGAGAGAGGGAGGCTGATAGAGAATGAGAGGAGGAAATGGTCAGTTATAGGGAGATAATTCGATGTAAGACACCTGAGCAGCAAATCAAGTCCAAAATGTGACATTTAGCGTGAGGAGGAACATCCGTGTACTGCTGGAATCCAAAACTGTCAAGGCAAGATGTAAAGTCTTTGGTGAGCGGGCTATTGATATTGTCCATATTAATATTGACGTCTCACAGCACTATATTGTTAGGTGAGTGGGTGGAGAGATGAGTGAGCAGAGCAGCAAAGTCATTGAGAAAGTGGTTGTTTTGTTTTGGGGGATGATAAACAGTTGTAATGATGGTGGGAGTAGGTCCAGATAATTGACACACTGTTGATTCAAAGGAGGAGAAGGTAGGGACAGGCACCGGCGAGACTTTACACTTCTCGCAGTGAATTATCGTGTGATCTCCCCCCCGCCGGCTGGTGTCACGAGGCTGGCAGATTTAAAAAACACCCCGGAGGAATGCATTCATTAAGTTGTAAAAAGTCATTGGGTTGTTGCCAGCTCTCAGTTAAACAAAGAAAGTCGAACTTCTGGTCGATGAGGAGATCCTGGATGACTTCTCCTTTGCTCGTGAGTGAGCGAATGTTGAGAAGACCGAAGTTGACAGTGGGGTTATCTGATTTGCCGGGAGTGTTAGCCGACTGGGCTAAGCAGGCTAGCACACTGTGGTCAACAGCTCGGCTGGAGTTTCGTGGTGGACGACAAGAAGTGGACCAGATGGATTTTATTGCTTTCGTTGAGTCCTCATGGAAGTTGCGACGAGATCCGCGGTGGATGTATCTCCACCAGATAGGTGAAAGCACAGCCGGAGGAGTTCAGCGACGGAGTACTGGAGCAAACTCATCACGGGTTGCTAAACGAATGTCAGGAGAAACCACAGAAGCGCGGACCAGATGTGGATCCTGCCGGTTAACATTGTGGGCGAGGACTCAGGCAGTTTAATCAGGTGAGTAGAGGCAGGTAGGGCTCAGTAGCCGAGGCAGGACAGGTGGGTGACTGCGGTAAAGTTAGTTTCATATTCGGAATTCTTTCTTCAATAACTTTAAGACAGTATCAGAAAAATTGCCAAAATAGGCGAATTCTTATTTCTGGCAACGAAAACAAACACCTACAACGTTTTTTACGTCAGGAATAGACACATTTTAAATTACAGACAACATGTTATTTAAAATGTAATACTGTCGCCGCTATAGCGTCTAAGGCACCGTCTACAAACTACCTTAACACGGACGCAAGTGACGGTAGTAAAAGACAGTGCACTCTGCACTCTATATTTGTTTGCAATAATTTCAATAGCTTTTAAACAATCCATCATGGGACCAAATCACATGATGTATTACACAAAGAACATCCCAAATATCAATCTGCAAGTCTTACATGAGCATTTATATCTTGCGCCAGTTTTTATCTATTCACTTCAATAGCTTTTATACGGTCCATCATAATACCACAAAACAAGTTGTATTACACAAAGTGCATCCTACACAACAACCTACAACTCAAATAGGGGTATTTCTATCTCTTACCTATTTGTGGTGGTCAGTTTTTGTCTAATAATTTCAATAGCTTTTATACGGTCCATCATAATACCACAAAACAAGTTGTATTACATGTTAGTGGTTAGCACTGTCGCCTCACAGCAAGAAGACCTGGTGGAGCGATCCGGGGCTTTCTGTTTGGAGTTTGCGTGTTCTCCCCGTGTCTGCGTGGGTTTCCTCCCACAGTCCAAAAACATGCAGTCAGGTAAATTAGAGATACGGAAATTGTCCTCTAGGTGTGAATGTATGTATGTATGTGTGTTTGTATCCTGCAACAGACTGGTGACCTGTTCAGGAGATTCATGTATTCGCCCAATTTGTGTCCCACGGCGACCCTGAAAAGGATTAAGCGGTGGTAAAACAGATAATGAATGAATGAATGAAGTTGTATTACACAAAGTGCATCCTACACAACAACCACAAATAGGTAAGAGATTGAAATACCCCTATTTGAGTTGTAGGTTGTTGTGTAGGATGCACTTTGTGTAATACAACTTGTTTTGTGGTATTATGATGGATCGTATTAAAGCTATTGAAATTATTAGATAAAAACTGACCACCACAAATAGGTAAGAGGTAGAACTACCCCTATTTGTCTTGTATGTTGTTGTGTAGGATGCACTTTGTGTAATACAACTTGTTTTGTGGTATTATGATGGACCGTATAAAAGCTATTGAAATTATTAGACAAAACTGACCACCACAAATAGGTAAGAGATTGAAATACCCCTATTTGAGTTGTAGGTTGTTGTGTAGGATGCACTTTGTGTAATACAACTTGTTTTATGGTCTTATGATGGACCGTATTAAAGCTA
>BRDA01052500.1:44531-83351 GCA_036984385.1 Crenuchus spilurus | reverse complement strand
GGACCGAACAATCTGGAGTTGGAACGGTGTCGATATCTTGAAAACTGCGGGACAAGAAGCGCGTCAAAAATCCGGCAGAAGAAGAAGAAGAAGAATATATGAAAAACGAATAACAGTATATTGCGCATTGCTTTGCAATGCGCAATATAATAAATACAAAAGACTAATTAAATGGATAAATGAATGTATAAATATACAGTATAAAAATACATTTAACATCACTCTTACAGGTTTTAGAGCATGCCAGTGTGGTCCAGTCAGTGGCCTTACTCCTCGGGGTTCTCAGACACTACTTGTTTTCACGCCTGTTTTTAGATGGTATCACTGCACAGTGTCACTTTAGTGTGACATGTTTTAGTTTGTTTTGTCTGTTATCAATGAAAAACAATGAAAAACAAAGCCAGAGAAACAACAAAGCCAAAGCCAGAATAAATGATGAACGGGTGGGTGAGAGATGAACACGTAGGTGGATGCTTTGTTTTCGCAATTAGCGGTGAAAACCATGCGGATGAACGACAACGGACAATATTTCCCCGAAAAAAGTCAACAATAATGTCACGCTTCCCACTCCTTCTGCTTCTCTCAAGTCATCCTGGAACTACTACTCCCATGTTCCTCAGCTGTCCTGCTTCACATGACCTTCCCTGTGGCCTACCATCCCTAAACTGCCTTTCCCAGAATCCCCAGAAGAGTCTGACTTCTCACCTGACTCTCTACCCAGCTGTTCCTCTTCAGCTCCTGATTAACCTGTGAATATAAGCATTACTCAGAGATTGTCTCTTTCCTTTGTATTGTTGTGCTATGCACACATGTATGCAGTCCTGTGTCTCCTACCTCTCTCAAGGTCCTGTGTTTGTTTAGTTCTTACCTTGTTAGCCTGCTAGCCTATGTAGCATCCTTAGCCTGCTAGCCTATGTGGCATCCTTTGCCTACTAGCCTGTTAGCCTGTGTGGCTCTGGTAGTTTTCATATGCCTATTTCCTGCCTAACTTGTTTATTGAGATCTCTGTGGTACTTCTTGTTTACAATTAAATGTCAGTTCTTGTACACCTGGGCTCATCTTTTTTTTCTTTGGTGTCAAGCATTACAAATAACTTAATTGTATAATAACCAGAGCAAACGATAACTGAGGATCCACTGTATAATGTGTTAGGAGTCACTCTAAAGGACAAAAAACGCTGTCGGTTATCTGAAAAGAGTGAAATATTCTGAACATTCTGACTGTGCTCATGGAGCTTCAGTCATACGACCAGGAATTATGGTCCTTCAACTAAATAAAGGTGTCCAGGGAATTGCCTGATTTAAAATTTTAATATGGAGTCACATACGCGGACGTGGTTTTCAGTGATATGTCAAATTCCTACACTTTTTTAGAAATATATAGGTGAAATAAAAATTGGTGCCATTTACATTTAGACTTTTGTAAAATGATGGTATTTATCAACATTTGTATGTTTGAGATGACACCATAGGACAATTTTGAGATTTGACATAAAATAAATTTTAAAGCTTAGCAATACCAAGTCCACATGCAATTTTTAATAATTATGGTAGTGTCACATGCTAATTTTTAAAGTTAATAAACAATCTTAAGTCCATTTTAGTACAAAATACAAACTCTTTGTACAGTTCTACATTTATAAACCTTAGCATAATGATATATTAGTGAACATAAATACCTTACAAGTACTTTGCTCTGCTATGTGTTTTTGTTTTCAGTTCTGAACTTGTCATTAGAAGGTAAATGAGTAGACCTAACTAAACCACAAGAGAGCAATGAAACATTACATTTTGGTCCAATTAACAGAACACTGTTTTAGCTGTCCAAGGCAGGGCGGATTGTGTTCTGGGACTTGGAAAGCTCATTTAAGAGGACTTTGCTTTAGACCACTGTGAGGAATGATAGCACAGTTTCTTAGTGTATTTTGCTGTTTGTCATGTAGTAGACTGAGAATATCACAAAAACATGATGGTTTTCCACATTTTGCCTTTATGTCTTTCTGAGCTGATGTTTGGTCTTTTGTTCACTCAAATGTAAAGTGTTTTCTTTTGAGAAAATTGTAAGTTGATTTTGTATTTATTATGAAAGAATGCACTGAATTTCAATGCAAAGTGTCATTTGTGGTGTATTTTTGATGCCTTTCAGGGTTCTTCTGTCTGATTCACAATGGAATTTGGGAACTTTTCTCACAATGAATTCTATTTAATAGGATTTATCTCACTGAAAGAGTACAGAAGACTCCTGTTCATCCCATTCTGCATACTGTTCATTTTTGCAGTAACATCTAATGTCATCCTCATATCAGTCATTGCAAAGCAAAGGACACTTCATTCTCCAATGTATGTGCTGATATGTTTCATAGCATGTGTGGATGTATGTGTTCCAACATTTGTTGTCCCACGAATGTTGTTCAGCTTTGCAACTGGGATCAACGTTTGGCCTCGGATATTATGTCTCATCCAGATGTTTTTTGTTCACTATGCCTGTAGTTTTCAGTCGACTATCTTGTTTGGAATGGCTGTTGATCGCTATTTTGCTATCTGCATGCCACTACGGTACAACAATGTCATGAATTTCACAAACTGTATGATTATCACAGGCATCATTGTTGTTCGTAACACGATCATTATAACAGCCATGATTGCACTGGTTGGAACGCTTAGATTCTGTTCTTCTAACGTTCTTTATCATATCCACTGTGAGCATCAGTTGGTGGTCACTTTGGCAGCCCCTTGTGAAGACACAACAAAGAACTACTTAGCTGGTTTGATCAGCTTCTGTGTGCCAACTATCGACTGCATTGGAATTGCGTTGTCTTATGTAACTATATTTGTGTTGATCTTTCGCTCTGCAGCCGGTGAGTCCCGTTCCAAAGCCATCTCCACTTGCACCACACATTTAATAGTTATCTGCATTACATACTTCTCCTCCATGGTAGCCTTCGCAGCCTACAGAATCCAGTCAGGGCTTACTCCTGACCTGCGCGTCCTCATCAGCTTAATGTACCTTCTTGTGCCTGGTGTGTGCAATCCAGTCATTTATGGGATCAGGACTAAAGAGATACGGGAGCAGTTAATTAAACTCTTTAAGGTTAATAAAGTGAATGTTTGATGATTACTATCACAGGAGTCCATGTGTTCAAATGTGATATTTTTAAGACATCATTAATTATGTCAGAAGAAAATGTTTCAAAGTCATTTTGAATTGAGATCAACAAGTATATCAACTGTAGCACCCAAAAATGAGAATATGGTGAAAAAGTTAATTTGTGTTCATAGTTAAATTAAAAAATGTAAACATATATTTTATGTTCCTTACTTGTAAAAATGACATGTCAGCTTTTTGTTGTTGTAATTAATGTTGATACTGTTTGAATAGTAATTTATTCAAACTCCAAATGAAATCATTTGTAATTCTAATAACTCTAATTATTTGAGATTCTAGATTTCTGATTTTCATGAGCTGTAAGCCAAATTGACCAATGTTAAAATTATATAATATTGATAATAATATATAATTAATATACAATATGACATACTATCCCTTTTAATTGAATTATCAATTTAACAAAAATCAACATTTTATTAAATATTTCACATATTAACTTGAAAATGAAATAGTAATTGCACATTAAAATGTCATATTTAATTTTATTCTTTTTTAAAGGATGTGCTAAATTATTTTTTACTTGACATATAATTACCATCCACTGCTGCAATTCACGTGTATTGATGTAGTGTACTGTAATAATACTTTGTTCTGAGATCATTAATAAACTATTTTAATCAATAAACAGTTTGTCAGTATCATATCAAAAATATATCAGTGAAATATCAGTATCTGAATACATTCAAGAAAATATTTTTAAATTATAATGTTTATATATAATGACCCTAACCTTTATCTCAGTCCTAATCCTAACCCTCACCCTGGCCCTAATCCTACCCTTACAATTAACTACTACAAAGAGTCATATATGACTTTCACTTCTTAATATAACAAGCTTATTAACGGCAGTCATCTAATTAGATGATCTGATGTAATATATGCTAGGGAGGTGTTGTTATCCCTACAGATTTAAACCAGAAGATACAACTCTTACTAACACCAAACTGATTAAATTCATTTTGATTGGTTCCATAAGGTATTAAATAATTGCTTAATTTAATTGGATCCTCAAGTTAGTAAACTTTCTTTAACAATCTTTCCCAGAGGGAAGGAGAAAACACAGCATGACACTATCTATAATGAGCTGCTGTTTTAATCAGTCCCAAAGTCTGCAAGTTACTGAATAACAAAATGAAAAAATGAGCATATAAAATATTGTGACAAGACACAGAATAGCATGCTAACAAATATTATATCATACATGAATACATTGATATTTGCAGTTTCATCTTTCCATGTAACCATAGAAATGTAACCATAGAAGAAATAAACTATGGAAGATAAAATAATAATAATAATAATAATAATAATAATAAGTTATTATTATTATTATTATTATTATTATTATTATTATTGTATGAAAATGGCTTCTTGCATAAACATTTCCACACATTTTTTGGTACTGCTGGTACTTTCACTACACTCCCATACACATGTATGCATAGAAACAGGACTGGGCCACCATACTGGTGGTGGCAATTTAAAACTCTAAGACTGAACTGGAAAAAAAGATACCTGATTTGTGTGCAGCTTTGGGCTTCACACAAGCCAAAGCACCTTAGACTTATGCAGCACCTTAATCTCAACCCTACGCCTAATCCTAACCTTCACCCTGACCTTAAACCTAAGCCTAATTGTAAACCTAAACCTAATCAACTAACCCAACCCAAATCCTAACCCATGTGGCTGCTCTCCTGAGATCACTCCACTGGTTCCTGTGGAGGCCAAAATCAGATACAAGTGTTTACTTCTTACATTCCTTTAGGGGCAGAAAAAAACCACCTGGGGAGTGTCTCTTAGCCTCTGTTATCACTGGCCTACAGCTTGTTCTGTCCCCTCATTCATTACTCAGTAGGCTAAGAGTCATGGACACTCAATTGTATCCAGTGTTTTGTGAGATTACTTAATCTCAGAAAACATGGTTGTAGATTCTTGTATGGATTCTCTCACATTTGCTCTGGAGAGGGTTCAGAAAGCCCTGAAGAAAAAATAACAAACTCATCAATGTACTCCTGCTCCTCTGACATCACTACAAATGTTAGATTAAACTTTAGTTACAGTGGTGCTTGAAAGTTTGTGAACCACTTTAGAATTTTCTATATTTTTGCATAAATATGACATCATCAGATTTTCACACAAGTCCTAAAAGTAGATAAAGAGAACCAAGTTAAACAAATGAGACAAAAATATTATACTTGGCCATTTATTGGCTGGAAAAGGTTACAAAACCATCTGTAAAAAACAGTGATGTCAGTAACTCTAATCGGACCATTTTTTCCAGTAACGAGTAATCTAACACGTTATTTCCAATCCAATAATCAGATTAAAGTTACTTACCCAAGTCACTGTGCATTACTATTTTTTTGTCATTTTACTTAGTAAAAAGATATATTTTTACTTTCTATATGCATCTCAGGATAGTTACGAAATGTAAACAATGGAGGGAGGAGAGATGCGCATTTTCTAGCTGGAAATACAGACACTATTTTGTCTTGTGTCAGCTAAAGATGACAATATCAGGGTGCTGGCGACAAAGTGCTGTCTCGCTTCACTACGTCAGATGTAGAGGCTAACCCTTTAGCTAAGTTGAAGCGATGCTTTACTCGTGATATCTCGTGATAGAAGCAAGCAAACAGCTCTATGAAAACAAGCCCAAAATAAGCCCAACTGGCAACCCACCACATTCTGTAAAACCGAGGCCCCTTTTAAACAGTATAACGTAAACATTTATGATATTATACATGAGCAACACCAAAATTATGCTAAACATTTTAATATAAAAAATTTAATAACAAATTATTTAATAAATTATTTGAAATTATTTGAATAACTTCAAATCCTTTAAACTCTCATCAACAGAAAAGTTCATTTTGCATGTCCCATCTGAGGTCGGAGCCATTCTTTCAATGCACTCTTTTTCCCACTTTTTATTATATTTTTTCCATATTTTCCCCACTTACTCGAGCTCATTCTTATGCTGCCCCTCGTCACTCTGGGCTCTGCCTGGCTGCCTGCTGGGTGTTTGGGTGTGTGACTGGTCAACTTGGGTGGGAGCAATAAACAGGAAACGGTGGCTTGGAAGGGACAAACTACCTACCACTCATCTATTGCTTTATTATGTGGAGCTGGGAGATAATCAGAGAGTTTCACTCGGAAAGGAAGTCAAGCCCAAATAAGCAACTTCATGTTCAAAAACAAGCCCAAAAAACGCAACCCGTGACTCATAAGATTTGCAAGCAACTTTACAAAAAAACAATCCCAAAGTCGCTTATAATAAGTGGATTTGGCAACACTGCTTATCTCCCAAAACAACGTTTTTCTTAAAGAGACAGTAACCCTTTATACTGACACTGCAGTACTACATTGTGAACTAACACATAAAAAACATTAATTTATCTAGTTTAAATCAAAATATTACAAAAACTGTAAACTTTCTCGCAATCCAAATATCTTAAACCAATAGTCAAAAAATAAATTACTGGTTAATACACAAAGATAAAAGGTTTAATAATTTTTAGTAATTGGCCCATTCACAACAGAAGCTGGACTTGAAGTTGTGAGGCCCGTATGTACAGGTGCTGGTCATAAACTTAGAATATCATGAAAAAGTTGATTTATTTCAGTGATTACATTCAAAAAGTGAAACTTGTATATTATATTCATTCATTGCGCACAGACTGATAAACTTCAAATGTTTATTTCTTTTAATTTTGATTATTATAACTCACTACCATGCTCACTACCATATACACTGTGTTTTGATATGTAAAAACACTCCTTTCTACTCTAATGCTGTGAACAACAGATTCAATGTTCAATTTTGTCAATACAGTGTTAACTGTTAAATATGTCAGGTCAAGAAAGATTTATAAAAAAAAAAATTATGTTAAGTGAAGTAAAAAAAAGACTTTTATTTTTTATATAAAAAAATCTATTTAAGTTAATTCAAGAGAAACTATTGTTCTTATATATAAAAATACATATTTTTTCAAGAAATAGTTTTTAAGTTCAACTTTAAATGTGAGGAGATTCATTGTTACTGTTAAAAATGCATTTCCAATAACGTGAGTATTGGCAAAACTGGTTGTCATTTTTATATAGAGGTGGCGTGAGGTGTTGTCTGCAGCTGCTGAATGTAAATAATAAAGTAACTTGTAATCTTAGTTACTTTTAAAATCAAGTAATCAATAAAGTAACTATGTTACTTTTAAAGGGAGTAATCAGTAATCAGATTAGATAAGAAGAGTTTGGACTCAACCAATCCACAATCAGACTGTAACTTCTAAGCAACTGAAGGCTTCTCTCACATTGGCTAATGTTAATGTTCATGAGTCCACCATCAGAACACTGAACAACAATGGTGTGTATTGCAGGATTGCAAGAATTGTAATGCATTGTTGTAATGCTAGCATAAGCTAGCTTCAAAGCGAACTGTTCAAAAGGCCAAGAACATTTTAAATTGTTTCTGTCCGTAGTCATTCTGTAAGAAGTAATTTGACTTCAGTTACTCAGTTTTAAATCTTTATTTATACTTGTCAGAGTAAGAGCTGAAATTAATTAATTTGAGATAATTCGCCCAATGAACTGCTCTGAATATCAACATCTCGTGGGAATTTCTCATGAGCTGTTATATTGCGAGAACAGGGGGACATTATGCTACAGGATCATTTGGCGAGATAATCGGTTAGGATCATGCTGAAATCATGATTGTGGTTGTCGGGAGCAGCAAACCGGTCGATTCCCCTGTAGCATGAACTTAGAATTTAGATAATCAGCGATTTACACGTAACAGTTTTGCATTAAACTCATTCAGCACCCCATTCATTTACAATTCAATCGAGAGCGCCCTCTAGCGTCTGCCAAACCAGGAAGTGGCAGTTCTCCTCAATATAAGACTGTTTTTCTTTTTTTTTTAAAGACTGCTTTTAGGCTGAAGTTTGAGGAAAATATCGCAGCTTATTTACACACATATGAGAATATCCTCACTTTTTGTTGGTCATGAATTTGAGGTTTGGCTGCTCAGCACAGTTTCAGTACAAAGCATACAATGTGAACAGAAGCTATGAAACAGTCAGGGACATTCCTTTTCTCAGTGCAGGAAGAGGGCGGGGCTTAGAGCAGCGTGCGTGGATTCAGAATCAGGCCTTGTTAAACACAGCCCGCGTGAGCTGTGATTAAACAGACCGCCAGGCTGATCTGAGGTCAGTGAAGTTTGGTGGCTTTTATCAGCTCCTCGCTCTGCATGCTTGAGGTAAATAAAGGAGCGTCTTCAGTCTTCACGTCTGGAGCTGCCTGCTGTTAGGAAATTCAGTCAGTTCAGTCTCAGGACGCTTCACTGCAGCAAAGTAAAGTAAACAATGTCGACAAAAGTGGCCGTAGTCACAGGCGGAAACAAGGGGATCGGTTTGGCCATAGTAAAAGGTCTGTGTAAGGCGGGATACAGCGGGGATGTTGTTTTAACAGCCCGGAATGAGAAGCTAGGACTGGAGGCTGTGCAAGCCGTGAAAGCGGAGGGTTTCAACAACGTGATTTTCCATCAACTCGACATCTGCGACCAAGGCTCCAGTCAGGAGCTTAAAAAGTTCCTGGAGAAGAAATACGGAGGACTGGATGTGCTGGTTAATAATGCAGGAATCGCATTCAAAGGTTTGGTTTTGTGCATTGACTGTTAATAGTGTACACTGTGTTCTTGTTGCCTTAGATTTGTTTTAAACTTAATCATGCAGTGGGTTCTTTGAGTGTTCATGGTTCTATAAATAACCATTTTCTTTGCTAAAGAACCATTGAAGAACCAGTGTTGGTCATCTGAATATTAGACTCATATGTGCTGGAAGTAAACTCCATTGCTAGGCAACCATCTAAACAAGGTAAATGTACCCCTTAAAAGGTCCACCATGGTCCTTAAGGTCCACTAGTGCCGCATAAAGGTTCACTACACTCACCTTTCCAGGAGAAAGTAGTAGATTTGTATAATTATCTGAACTTTTACTTATAACACAATCTGACAGTTGTGCTATTTAAGACAATGAAGGTGTTCTACCTCAGTGAAGGAAAGGTACTGACCCAGTGACTGTCCAGGGCTTTTTTGTCTGAGTGTATTGACTATTATCCATTAACTTCATGGAAAACAATGTAAGTGGTCTGAGTTATTCTTCAGTTAGAGCTGGAAGGGTTAGGAGTGAGCAATGGATGACTGAAAGCACATTAAGGTTAAAACAAAATAAATGCATAGTCTTCTTCCCTTGTTTTCCTGATCATTCCTGACCTGAAAATATGTTAAAACACTTTTCAGAAATTGGCAAAATCTGACCTGCTCATCTGATCAATCTGACACAGTCTTAACATGCCATGGTCATAACAACCCACTATGACTTGTACGGAAAGGCGTAGTTCAAAGTTCACCTAAAAATAAACACCTTTATATTATAATGACCTAGAGAAAGATAAGAGAGCTATTTCTCAGCCATTTGTGTGTGTGCGCACCCAGCATTGAATTGGCGTCCTGTCCTTTGCTTGGCTAAGATAGTGTAGTCCTCTGCCCTTTTCTCACTGAGCAGGTAGGGGACTAACCGTGACCCTGACCAGAATTAAGTCAAAGATAATGGATGGATGGATTCTTTAAGCTGTGTAGTTTTTAATGAAGGGATGCAGAGGTGAATGAATAACATTTTTAATGTTTTCTGTCTCTGTTTAGTGAATGCAACAGAGCCATTTGGGGAGCAGGCTGAAGTCACTATGCGCACTAACTTCTGGGGAACTCTGTGGGTGTGCCAGGCTCTCTTTCCTCTGCTGAGGCCCAATGCCCGGGTGGTTAATGTGTCCAGCTTCGTCAGCAAGAGGTCACTTAATCAGTGCAGCCCTGAACTACAAGCAAAGTATGAATTCAGTTAAAAATTTACATGCACAAACTTACGTTTCTATGGCTAAAGGAATGGTTCACCAAAATTATTTACAGTATTTTCCTCTTTCTACAGAAGTAGCCTGTCAGCTAACACACATGGGGTCTAAAATAAACTACGTTGGTTTTGGATTGTAGTTAGTAATGGAGTTCTGTGCCACCAAATCTATAGCTCAAAGTGCATGACACTGGACACTTATATGCCTTGGGGGGAAAATGTGTAAATATTTTTTTTTTCAGTGAACCATCCCTTTTAATAAAAACCTCAGGTATTGTGTGTTTTCTTACAATTAAAGCAAATATGAAGGCTGATAGTTTTATGTCTGTTCAGGTTCAGAAGCACAGATATTTCAGAGGAGGAGCTGTGCTTGCTGATGGGAGAGTTTGTTATGGATGCACAGAATGGAGACCATGAGGCTAAGGGTTGGGCAAACACTGCTTATGGCACCACCAAGGTACAGTTCACTTGTAGCGTAGACTGCTAAAACATTTTACTGACAGGTTGACTTAAGTCCTATTGGGACTGAATTGGTTTTTCAGAGGGGACACCTGTTTTTAATATTTTATAGCTTCCTTGGTGTTGAAGCTCCTGCATCCAGACAACGTTATAAATAACTGCAGCATTTTGTTTCTGTTACCTCCACATAAAGCTCTCCCAGGTAGAGTATGGAGTGGAAGATCTTCCATCCAGACCAAGTTTATTAAGTGACTTCTAAAGCTTTAATGTTTATGATTTTTGAAGGTTTTTGGTGGTTTGATGCGTTAATAGACTAAATATGGCAAGTAGTAGTGACCAAAAATCTTTCTTTTTTTCCCCAATCTTGGAGAGCATCTGCATGTAAAAATAGAGATTTGCTTGCAGACGGGACTAAAAACAAGAGGTAATTCAGCCTGTAATTTGAGGATGAGGGGAAAAGTGACATGCTGCATCCAGACATAAATAAAATGACAGGTTGTAAAAGATTGAATTATCCCAGGAACCCATGTAAATTTAATCCTATCCAAGTAGGGCTTCACTTGTCTATGGAAATAAGCTCCATCTAGCTCAGAAAAAAGGTCAGATCATATTACCCCAGTCTATGCTTTGCATCCTGCTTACAACATTTTAACATCTATAGCACGTACAAATGCAGAATACTAGGAATGTAGGTTTAAAGATGCTGTATACAATTCTGGAGAACAGCTGTTGGATGGCAAAACAAACAGCCCTCCCTCCGGTGCTTTTTCAGAAGCTCCACCCCTCTTACACCAGAGCAAACTGAGTGTCTTTGAGATGTTGTTCTATCTCTTTTAGATCGGTGTGACGGTCCTGTCCAGGATCCAGGCGCATGTTATTAATGAGACAAGAGCTGGTGATGGCATCCTCATCAATGCTTGTTGTCCAGGCTGGGTCAGAACAGATATGGCTGGACCAAAGGCCCCAAAAAGTCCAGAGGAAGGAGCTGAAACTCCTGTCTATCTGGCTCTGCTACCACAGGGAGTCAAGGAGCCACATGGACAGATTGTTTGGGACAAAACAGTGCAGGAATGGTAGTAAACAGTGAAGGTGGAGAAACAGTTCTTCAACTGTGTTACTCAGACCAACACAGTACATTAAATACAGTATAATGAATTACAGCTGATCATTAATTATTTTTCTACATTGAGTTTATTGAAGGTAACATTAATAATGGCTTTACCGCACATTCACAAAATATGTTCTATGAATTCTATGATATTTGTACATCAGCGGATTTAGCTGATCAGCCAAGACATGTTCAGGGTCCAAATTTTGCATCTTTGTAACATGCACTACATTGCTAACAAACACTAGAGCTCAGTAGTCACCTAAAGAGCCCAGTCGTTTTCATACTGTGCCCTAAAACACACTAACTGGTCTGTGAGGCCTTAATTACAAACTGTGAGCAAGTTGAAAGATGTTTTGGTAACATATTTTGAATGAAGTGGGCTGTTTAGGTGACTATTGAGTTCTAGTGTTAGCAGTGTTGGCATCACAGCTCCAGTTATAAACTGCATGAAGTGCATATCACATTCCAGACCTTCAGTACCTACTGATGTACAATTTTGAATAATAAAATGTTCACATTTAATGATATTACTTGTGCGAGCAGGTTTATTTATGTCATCGTTTGCAACGTCTTGCAAGCTGATGATTGCTTCATGCTTCTAAATGTTGAGTCAGCTTACATGTTAATCAGTAAATTAGAAAATACAGGAACTGGAATATTTGACCTTAAGCCCTAGAAAGGTCGCTCACTGTTTATAATCACAGCATTTTCTAACATGTTAATAACATTTACATAAAAGATGATTAGCAACACAATGTAATGTGATTATTCATGATTAACTACTCAATTAGTGATGATTAACTGCTCAATGTCTGATTAATCATTAACTACTCAACTGCCCAGTGTCTGTTATTAATCATAATTAGCTGTGCAGTGTATTGTGATTAATCATGGTCAACTACTCAATGTAATGTGCTTAATCACAGTTAACAGCGAAATGTAATGTGATTAATCATTAATTACTCAGTGTATGAATAATCATTAGTTATGCAGTGAAATGTGATTAATCATGATTAATTACTCAATGCAATCTGATTTCTTGTGCTTAATTATATGTAATGCAATTAATCATGATTAACTACTCAGTGTAATGTGATTACTTGTAATTAATTACAGTATGTAATGTGATTAATCATTAACTACTCGGTGTATGTAATTAATCATGATTAACTACTCAGTGTAATCTGATTTCTTGTGCTTAATTACATCATGTAATGCAATTAATCATGATTAACTACTCAGTGTAATGTGATTACTTGTAATTAATTACACTATGTAATGTGATTAATCATTAACTACTCGGTGTATGTAATTAATCATGATTAGCTATGAACTAAAATGTGATTAGTCGTGATTAATTACTCAGTAAGTGTGATTAATCATGATTAACAATTCAATGTTAGATTACTTGTGCTTAATTACATCATGTAATGTGATTAATCATGATTAATTTCTCAATGTAATGTGAATAATGATGAATTATTTCATTTAGAATTAATCACGATTAGCTACTCCGTGTACTGTAATGTGCTTCATCATGCTTACATGACATTAAGCATTTGTCAACCTTATTACTTAGTATTATTGCTTTAAAAAGGTCAATCAACTGGTTGTCTCAAGTTTATTGGATATGAAATACTAAGTGAACAATAGTCTTTAAAGTTTCATTCTGTTAACTGATGTGAAATTTAAGACAAAGTTACTTAATCTCTTGAAATTTAAAGCCATAGTTATTGTTAACAGTGTTACTCCCGTCCTCCACCCAAAAACGATCCAACATGACTTGCAGGAATTCAGGTGTTATGTAACCATAACTGGCTTTAGTGAGCTAACCAAAACAGAACAGAAAGTGACAGATCAGGAAGTTGTCCGTCAGCGCTGTTGATAGCTGCAGTAGATTTTTGCCTCCAGTAAAACGGACAGTTAAAGGAAGTGCATCTTCTGGCAGAATGTCTAAAAAAGTAGCAGTGGTTACTGGGGCAAACAAAGGAATAGGGTTTGCGATTGTGAACAGTCTGTGCGAGGCTGGATTTCCTGGAGATGTTATCCTGACTGCTCGGAATGAGCAGCTGGGGAGAGAAGCAGTGGAGAAAATCAGATCTGCAGGAGGATGTGCAATTTTTCATCAACTCGATATAACTAATCAGAACAGTGCAGTGGAGTTACAGAAGTTTTTGAAGGAGAATTATGGAGGACTTGATGTCTTGATAAACAATGCTGGGATTGCCTTTAAAAGTAAGTGAAACTCCGTGTTGTATGTAGTGTTCTGTACAGTTCACACCAAATGTGCAGCCCAGTCTCCAGACCTGAACCTCACTGATAACTGCTGGTGGTCAAGGTGGATGGTCTACAAGTCAAGCAATAGAGATGCTTGAATTTTGGCATGAAGTTAACAGCAATGAAAGCGGTGGAGAGCATGAACTAATCAGGTTTATTCCACCAAATATTGGTTTTTGGGTTAAAAACTTGAATTGTGCTGCATACATTGAATAAAAATAGTCTTTATATTACTTGAGCTACATCTTTTTTCACTCATTTGACCATTAATTTTCTGTGAATAAATTGTCTAAAATAGAATATTTTTTACTTGGTAGAAATGCTGTATTTTATAGAATAAAATTTTTAAAATTACTCAAACTCAGAGCTCTGAATAGTAAAACGGGAACAGTGCTATCTTCATTTCTTCCAGAGCTGTTGAATGAATATCTCATTGAAGGTAATCATCCATCCATTATCTTCCACTTAATACTAGTCAGGCTTGCGGTTAGTCCCTTACCCTCTCACCGGGTGCAGGGCAGGGCATTACAGATTATCCTAGCCAGGGCAGGATGCCAATTAATTGCTAGGTGCACACACACACACACGTACCTGGACAATTTAGATCATGTTTAAGATTTTTGGACTGTGGGAGGAAACCCACACAGATGGGGACTTGAACCCAAGACCTCACCTCTGGGAGGCAAACATGCTTCATTGAAGATAAATTCAAACTAATTCCATTACTGAGGTGTCAACAAAGTCTTTATGAGTTTATCTGATGTGAAAGGTTACATTGTAGAAAAACTGAATCATTTACATTGGTGAGAGTAACAAAGGCTCATAATGTCTAGCAAATACATACATTATTGGCTATCCTAAATGAGCGAGGAGCCTACATATATTTTATATGCAAAAATTATATCCAAAAATTAGAAGTTTATTTGTTAATTTGTTAATTTTGTTTCTTTTAATGTGTTTTAACTCCAAATCAAATATTCTAATTATTTTAGATTCTGGATTTCTGAGCTGTAAGTCATACCGATCAACATTAAAACAAACAAAAAAAAAGGCTTGAAATGTGTCACTTTACATGTAAATAATATAAAATAACAGTTTACTTTATTTAAATTATGAACAACTTGCATATTTTTTGCAGATGCACTAGTAATGTTGATGATGGCAAAATGGAAGTAAATGACAAAAAGAAAGCACTATATAAAAAAATATGTACCTCTCCACCCTAAATAGCCCACAGTTAACTTATTTGTTAGAATTTTATCTAATAACTTGTGTTTAGTAGCTTTTAAGACATCTGGTTCCTGTCACCACCTCTGTGAACAGTTCTGACTGTATTTGCTTTGACAGATGATGCCACAGAGCCATTTGGGGAGCAGGCTGAAGTCACTATGCGCACTAACTTCTGGGGAACTCTGTGGGTGTGCCAGGCTCTCTTTCCTCTGCTGAGGCCCAATGCCCGGGTGGTTAATGTGTCCAGCTTCGTCAGCAAGTGGTCACTTGATAAATGCAGTCCTGAACTAAAGGCAAAGTATGTATTCAGACATTTTTATACCAGGGTGCCCAAACCTGGACCTGGATTACGCAGTCGTACACTGTTATATTAAAATATTTTGACCACCTCCTTGTATCTACACTCACTGAGCTCCACTGAGCATACAGGTGCACTTTTGTAGTTCTACAGTTACAGACTGTAGTCCATTTGTGTCTCTGTATACTTTGTTCACACTGTTCTACAATAATGATGACCATCACAGAGCAGGTGGATCATTCTCAGTTTTGCAGTGACTCTGATGTGGTGGTGGTGTGCTTAGTGGATCAGACAGCAGAGCTGCTAGAGAAGTTAAACTCTGTTCACTCAGACACATCTATCTTGTTGGTTCACCTTGTAGACGTAAAGTCAGAGACAGCAGCTCAGCACAGTTTGTATTGGTCCTCTAGTCCATATACTGTATGTTCACTCCAGCAGTGACACTGAGATGTTTAAAAACAGCAGCTCTGCTGTGTCTAATCCACTCAATACACACTAACACACCACCACCACATCAGTGTCGCTGCTGAGAATGATCCACCAGCTTTATGGAGGTCCTGACCATTGAAGAACAGGGTGAATAAAGTCTACAGAGAAACAGATGGACTACAGTCTGTAATTGTAGAACTACAAAGTGCACCTGTATGCTCAGTGGAGCTAAAATAGACAATGAGTGTAGATACAATGAGGTGGTCATAATAGTTTGATATGACTGTGTATGTCAGGTGTAAAGACATAAAGAGCAGAACAGCACTGACACTCATAAATACAGGCTGTTTTGACTTTGAAAGTCAATGTTGTGATGTGCTTGCACTAGAGGGCAGTATAGGACTAAGTATATATTTTCAAAATACCATCTACACCCCAGAGAGGAGAAATGCCCTTATCTGAAGTAGATCCAGTCAAAAAGTCTGAAATCAATGATCTGGAAACTTTCATCAGTAACCATGACAAGCACAGTGATTAAATAAGAGTCGTATGATGTTCTTGTCAATTTGTTGTGTTCTATCTGATCTTGGGAAATTGGCCCTCATTCACTTACTTTAGTTGACTGTTGAGCTGTCTAACAGGCTTGATCTTGAGGTTGATATCACGGTTAATATCCTGTAGAACATCACAAATAACATCTGTGGTGCCTGTTTTCAAACGTCTAGGCTGCGTGATCCTGCGCTCTCAGAGGAAGGGCTGTGCAACTTGATGGATGAGTTTGTTGCAGCTGCGAAGCGTGGAGACCACGAGACAAAGGGTTGGCCCAACACTGCTTATGGCACCTCAAAGGTACTACTGAGATTCTTTTCATCGTGCTGGTGACCATACAGAAAACTTTCAGCAGTGCTTGTATTAGTACACTTCAAATGAATGGCAGAAGCCCTTCTTGGCTTGCCACAGTGGTAGAACCCTGAAAAGGTAGTTGGGTCTCAGCTTGTTTGAATAGTAGAGTTAGCACCAGATTTAGGGTTAGGTTTGGGTTTTGGGTTGAGGTTTAGTTTACGGGTTAGGTCTAGGGTGAGTTTAAGGTAACTGGGAATTAAGTTGACTCTAATAGGCTATTAGTTGAATGTACAGGGAAGCACATTCAGTGGCTGATACAGCTGTGCTGTGTTAAAGAGCACAAGTGAGATCCTTTTGACTCACTGCAATAAGGATCTACAATGAGTCTGACTACTGCAGAGACAGTACTGAGCTCTGCTGTCTGAACTACAGTATAATATATAGAGTACAGTACTCTTGTGGAGGAAATACACCGGGTAGTGTATCATAACCTGATCTGTAAAGTTATCATTTCACTTTAAACTGTGTATATTACTGTTTTGCTGTTTGTTATGGTGGTTCTTGATCTGGTATGTGTAGTTGCTTCAAAAATGATAGCATCTGTCTCTGTGTCTGTCTATTGATCTATCCTTCCATCTATCATGCATGTATATATGCCATTGGGAATCTTTTTAAGAAAATCCTGATATTAAAAGGTTGGACTCAGGTGCAGAAAGAGGAAGAGGAAACTATGGAATATTAGGGAAAACAAACAATAAACAAAACCCCCAAAATACATATACATAAACGCCACAGCTGGAGTTGAACAAGTGCAGCGGAGTGGACGAGCATGGTGCACTCATACTACTGCTGCACCCAAAGGGAGGGTTTAAAATGAAGTCCTGAAATAAACAAACTGGATCGCTGTAAAGCAAGCTACAGATGAATATATGAATGGCATACTAGAGTAGGAGCCACCATATAGTATCATATCTGGAATTACAGCCACAGCCCACCACAATCGTGGTTTTACGGGCGTGCTTCCTCCCTGTCTCAATCACAATCTCACACACCCAGATCACCCCATAAAAATAAAACAGCAACATCCCTAGACTGAAAAAGTGAGATTTAGATTGTTTTAATGTATGTATGTGGGATGACAGCCTGCAAGATGTGCTGTTACATCAAATGCATGGACTTTGTGGAGGATTCTTCACATTGTAGAATTCTTTGTCTCTGCTTCATTAACATTGTATAACAAGACACTTCAGCAACCGTCATCCATTACATGATATATCCGTCATCCATGTACCTAAATAACATGTACAGCTACATATATAAAATATGGATGATGTATATATGGATAACATACATATCTCCCTCAACAATATCCTGTTTTGTCAGCTGAGCAGATGGTGATCAGGGTAGAGTAATGGGTCACTGAGGGGAGGGGCTTATGGAACAACTAATGTGACATCAGTGTAAACACAGACAAGCCCTCTGGTCAACAGTGCAGCTTTATCACAGGGTTTTCTTAGTCACACAGGACCTGTGCTGTTCACATTGCTAAAATAGTATATTTGAAGATGTTCTTTATGTTTTTCTTTTGAATAACTAAGACAAAAAGAAGAAAAAATCTGGCTATTGCACCTTTAAAGTACATTTTTTATGTTTGTTTTTAATAATTGCAGGTTGGTGTGACTGCGCTGTCGATGGTCCAAGCACGTGCTCTTACCAACACAAGACCTGGTGATGGTATCCTCCTGAACGCCTGCAGTCCAGGTTGGGTCAGAACTGACATGGCTGGCTCAAAGGCCCCAAAGAGTCCAGAGGAAGGAGCTGAAACTCCTGTTTATCTGGCTCTTCTGCCAGATGGAGTGGAGGCGCCACATGGGTGTTATGTATCAGATAAAACAGTGGAGGAATGGTAGCTCACTGATGTTTACACATGAAATAGAAAGTCACAGTGACTTTGCAGTTACCCTTTACCGATGCTGTTTTCCTAGATTCCCGTGGATGCCTTTGATTTCTTTACATGGCCACTACTTTCATAAACAACCTTTTTTAACTTTATAAAATCAAATTTCATGATTATTGGTTGAGTAATGAATTTTGTTTGGGATAGTTTTTGCATGTGGTTTAGTAGACTGGATTACTATTATTTTATACTGTTTTTATAGCTTATCTTTATATTTATCATCCTGCAATTCAAAAATCATATTTACACAATTTGCCACTTAGAACTGTGCAGGTAATCTACCTTTTTATTAATAGCTTCCTTGGCTTATTAGCTACCTTAGCCTCACTGATCTAGTTCAAATGCTAACCCAGCTAGCAAACCTATTGCAGTGAATGACCACTTTTATGCACTTTTGCCAACACCATATTTACATAAATTTACAACTCAGATGTAGCTGTAGTCCGAATTTTGATTGTTTGGTTTATAACGGTTATGCTAAAACTGTAAAGCTAACAGTGCTAACAAACACTAGAACTCATTTAAATATTCCTGTTGTTTACATCAAAAAACTAGTGTTGCACTGAGTGTTGATTTAAAATATATATTTGGACAATTTATTCCTTTAAATGTAAATTCCTTTAAATGTATGCCTCAATTTTGTATTATAAAATTAATAAAGCACTATATACTATTTATTTTTCTTATTAGTCCTGAGACAGATATTGTAAGTATGTGTATTTTAGTTCAATTACAGTGATAGTGCAGTCAAAAAGCAACTGTATGCAAACTTTCCCACCTATCCAGTTAACATCTAAAGTGTATTTCTTTTGTTTTGCACTGGAACTGCACAGCTAATGTAGCTAACAAGTAATGGAAGTTATCTTTAAAAACCATATGTTTAAGTCACTGCATACTTGTCATAAACTCCATCAAGATGTTAAATGATCTCACATAGACTTACTGTAAGCTTATTTAGTTTCTACAGTGATAGAACAAAAGCACATTGCTTGCTAAAACCAACAGCTATATTAAGGGTACAATATGTCCAGAACAGTATGTGATCTACTGTCAGACAACACGTAAACAAGTCGGTTAGAGACGACCAAATATTTGACCTGGTTTATGGCATGTGTGATGATTTAAAGGAGCCCTAGTATGGAAAACTGTATATACTTTGGTACCAACATGGAACTGACATGCTGTGAATTTCAAACCTTGTTGTCAACTCATCAAATGCAAATCACACAAAGACAATCTGAGCAGGGCTCAACTAATTATTAATGCACCATAAAAGGTAACTCAAAACATAAAACATAAAAGGTAATAGGGTTTCATATGTGCATGTAAAACTGCATCTGGGCATTTTTCACTTGGACCAAAGTCACTAAGTTCTATGTTGACATCAAAGAATAATTAAAATGATGAGTAAATGCTTTCTAGGGGATATTTAAGCTTGGGTGATGCTTATCTGGTAGTTGTTACCTCATAGCTCCAGTGAAAACCAGTAATAGGGTTATACAGCCTCAAAAACAGCATAACTCTTAATTGTTCATTCTTAATTAGAAATTCAGAGTGTGGTTTTCCTTCTTCTGTAACATTACAATTCTGAATATTTTGCTCTAACAGTGATATGAAACAGTTGGCATGTCTTGATGTCTTGGCTGATTGAATACATATACACTATTTAGACAAAAGGGACAGTTGCTTATTCATTGTTTCTTCAGAAATAAAGGGTATAAAAATAGTCTGTCATCTTTTGTTGGAGTAACTGTCTCTACTGTCCATGGAAGGCTTTCTATTAGATTTTGGAGCATCATTGTGAGGATCTGATTGCATTCAGCCAACAAGAGCGTTATTGAGGTCAGGAGGTTGGACAATCACCACCACTACCTCATCCCAAATTTATCCCAAATATACTGGACGGAGCACAGAACATTTCTCCACAGCTCAGTGCTGGGCTTTATTCCCCTCTAACCCACACCTGGCATTAGACATGGTGACAAAGGATTCGTGTTTAGTCCTATTCTGTTGGCTGTACTTCTCTGCAGGGACTAGACAAACTGTATGTGTACATTTGTAAATCTGTGTCAACTTAAAGCAGCTGAATGCATTCATTAGAAGGGGTGTCCACAAAGTTTTGGACATATCATGAAGGATAAGGAAACCCTTTATATTTTTTTTCCTCTCATCACAGCATGCTCTCCACTAACATGTGTTTGCAGAGTCAACAATCACAAAAAACATGTTGACAGGATATTTTGTTTCCTGGACACCTGCAACAGATGTAGGGATGGGATATATAATACAGTAGTTCACCAATAGTACAGCTGCACTGGTTTTTAGTGCTTAAAATGTGTTTTGTGTATTTAATGAATTAGTCATGCAATTATCTGAGCCAAAACACCAGTTTGGAAAAGGAGATGGAGTAAAGTTGGCATGGAAAAGGAATCAGATGATGAAAATAACCTCAAGTAATGTGCATTGCTTTATTTTTCACTTATCTACAAACGTAGCACGTGGATCAGTTTTACTGCAAGCAGAATACAAAAACATCCTTTCAGAGCCATTGCTGAGTGTTGGTCAATAGTGAAATATAGATGATGTTGCTCTCAACTGCGTTTGGAAAATATAACATCCACATTCAAACAAAGCTAAAAACAGTACATTCTCACAGTTATAGACAGAGCTGTCAAAGTAATAATCCCAAAAACAAACATGGCACTTCTCTTGTTATAGCACTAGTACTGCAAGTGGCTTAATAACTTTAAATAAACTGGTCACTCAAAACAATATTTTTATATATATATTTTACACTTACTCCAGATATAGTCAAGGAAATAAGACATGCTTGGTATTCAAATTTTTCTTCTTTAGTTTAGAATTAGAGCTAAAAGGCTAACATTGCTAACAGACACCAGAACTCTAATAGTCACCTAAATAGTTGTTTTTGTCAAAGTACTCCACCAAAATTCTCTAAACACACTCAAACTGCATGCACGTTTTAATTAAGCTCTCACAAACCAGTCAACATTGGACAGAATATAACGCTGTGAGTTTAAAAATGATCTAACAAACACTACAACTCAATAGTCACCTAAATAGTCATTTTTGTCAAAATACAGGGGTTAGACAATGAAACTGAAACACTGTCATGTTAGTGTGGGAGGTTTCATGGCTAAATTGGACCCGTCTGGTGGCCAATCTTCATTAATGTCACATTGCACCAGTAAGAGCAGAGTGTGAAGGTTCAATTAGCAGGTAAGAGCACAGTTTGGCTCAAAATATTACAGTGCACAATGCACCAATACACACAGCAAGACTGGTGAAAGATTGGTTTGATGAAAATTAAAGTGAAGTTGAACATCTCCCATGGCCTGCAGTCACCAGATCTAAATATTATTGAGCCACTTTGGGGTGTTTTGGAGGAGCGAGTCAGGAAACGTTTTCCTCCACCAGCATCACGTAGTGACCTGACCACTATCCTGCAAGAAGAATGGCTTAACATCCCTCTGACCACTGTGCAGGACTTGTATATGTCATTCCCAAGACGAATTGATGCTGTATTGGCTGAAAAAGGAGGCCGTACACCTACTAATAAATTATTGTGATCTAAAACCAATCACATTCAGATATTAACTAAGGTCTGACACACTAGTCAGTATGGATTTGTAGATAGTATGACTTAATTAACACAATGAAAGGTAACAAAACTTCACTGGTTCAGAGAACAATTTCAGACAACAGCAGTTTTGGTTCAAATATAAAGTCACACTGTGTCCTAAATGACATTAACTAGTCTGTCAGACCATAATTAATTTCTGCACGTGGTTTAAGCAGATTGAAAGATGTTTTGATGATATATTTTTAGGTGACGATAGAGTTTTAGTGTTTGTTAGCAATATTAGCCTCGCAGCTTCAGTTCTAATGAAAGAAGCTAAATGTGAATGTATTGGCTGGCCAACTGCATCTGAGGTAAGTGGAAAGTTATGTAAGTACAATTCCTGGGTGAACCATTGATTTAAATATACATTTCAGTACTACTCATATCAGAGGTATCAGGTCCAACTATGAGTTTATTCTCCAGATGAAATGCAGTAAATACACAGAGCCACATGTTTACCAGTCGATGATCCACATGGATCTGCCTACGAAAGAAAAAGGTTATATTTTCACTTTACACTGTTCTTCATCCATATTGGCTACAACTGGCTAGTACACTGAAGTCAAAACCTAGAAATAAAGTCCATGAAAAATAACTTTAAAAAATGAAGTTTCAGTTTTACTGTTCATTTCTTCACTTCTCTTCTCCTGTACCTATGGCAGCCTTCTTAGTATGGCGCCGCGTCCCCTCCACTCTGCTCAGCAGGGGGAGTCTGAGAACCAGATGGTCCATTCAGCTACATTTGCAGGTTTTCACGATCATATTTGACAATTGTTCTACCTGTGAGAAAGCCGATTATGTTTCAGTTAAAAAAAGACTCAAATTAAATCCATAATAACATTTACACTGTAAATACTACTTAGGTACTCTTTGTCCAGCAAGGTATGTTGATGGTCTGCAGGTCTCTGTGGAGTTCTTTCAGAAACTGGTTGTGAAGGACCTGCTTTGACTTCTAGAAGCAATTCTTGCCTGAAAGCGATTTTCATTCACAAGCTGTGAAACCCACCACCGATCTCTGTCGATCAGTTTAATCTATTTACCACAATTCTGAGGAGAATGTCCTGTAGACTGGGATTGTTACCACTGCTGGTAGATCTGTATGACTGTACACTACCATACACCTGCAAATTCAGCTACTTCCTTCACACTATGACCTTTGGCACCCAAATGACATCACTCCTTTATCATTAACATCTGCTTTGTGACCCACTTTCCACACACTGAAGGAGACATTCACTGCACTGTACCACCTCTTCTCAATCTATGAATCCCATCACACACCCCACATGTATTTATAGCCTGATCATTCTCATGCAGTTCCATCTGCAGGAGCCTGAATTTACTACAACCTTAAACATGCGAAGACCATGTTCATTTACAACGTGTATCTGACACAGTTATCTAACTAAATGTACAGAAAATATACTACACAGTGTTACAGTGTGCAGTGGTACTAACCTTATGTTGCCTCCCCACATAGTACAGAATAGGCAATGGATCTAAGACATGGGGCACACAGCAGGGCTGGGCTGATGCTCCAGGATTGTGATGTTTATACAGTGCCAGTACCTAGAAGATGTAAATGTATTTTCAAATAGTGTTAAAGATACAAAGTGTAGAGATGTGATGCATGCACAAACACACACAATATATATGTATGCATGTATCACTGACATTGATTCTACAGCATGTATCATTGTTAAGAATCCATTTCTAGTTCTGATTATCCAACACATCAGCATATATCCTCTATTACTCAATTGACATTTGGAGGAATGGTGAAAATTAGACTGTGTAGAGTGTAGACTTGGATCACATCTAGGTTTTCTACATTTTATACAAATGTTTCCACAATGTTAGTAAATAACAATCAGTGCATCATGTTTTCTTCCAACATTTAGAAAACTGGATGGATTTAATGTTAAAAAAATGTTTATAGAAATAATTGGTAGCAAAAAGATTCAGTCCCTGCATCAATATTATTATATTAATATTTGCAAATCTAGGATTTCAAATTATTTACCTGTGTATACTTATTTTCTGTGTTCCAAACATAAGAGCAGGAGCCAATGCAGTAGTTGGCATAATAGCCAGAGGGTTCATGTATCCACTTCCAGCCTAAGTCCTTCCGGAAGTCTATATAAAGTCTCCTCACGCAACAGTTCTCTGACTGCCTAGATAAAACATGAAGATATAACATGTAAGACATAATAAGGCTTACTCTGATTGGATTAGTTTATCAGGGGGTGTCTGTAATGTCTAAGTAGATTATTGAGAGAGCATTCATATATGTTAGTTTGCGATCGCTGAAAATTTTGGGCGGATCTGTACATTAAGATACTAAATACGGCAAGTAGCAGTGGCCAAATCCGTATCTGTTTTCCAATGACGACAGTCACAGAGATATGTACAAGACAATACTAAAATGATCAGACGAGCTTTGAGTCATCAGACGTCGAGCATCAGGTGAAATTAGCTTTAGTTTCTTTTTGTTTATATTTTACTCTGGTATACATACATTAATATTTCACAAAATAAAGTAAAGGCCTCAACTCAGAACAAACTTCTTCTGCTGCAGCTTGCCGCTTCGTCCGAGACTTGAGCTGACTGTGGCGCTCCACAGGAAGTGACATCACCAGAATGTGTGGCTTTGGCATTGTGGCTTGCATGGCTTGTGTGTCTCCTCGTATGTCTCCTCTAATGCCTGCATTCATAGAACATTAGTAGTACAAAGTTATATACAGTACATTTGCAGTAATAATATCTATACACTGATCAGCCATAACATTAAAACCAGTATAGCTAATGTCCTCTGCATGCCACCAGGACAGCTCTGACCCACTGAGTCATGGACCTCTGAAGGTGTCTGTCATGAAAATGTGAGCATATCTTTTAATAAATCCTGTAATTTGTGGAGCTAAACTGCTGTTGAATGGACTTGTAGTTCCAGCAATGTTTGTCACAGTGCCAGAATTTTGACTTTGATACTCATACCAGGTGTAGTATAGTACTCAATGCCTAACTAATACCACACTACGGTAAAATACAATACAATTCAGTGCCAAATTGGTACAACATATATGTATTAGAAAGTATTTAAGGTTAGAGTATAGAATTAATTGCCAAATTTGAATATTGAAACATTTCAATGCTTCACTACTTATTGCACATCCCAGTTCTAGGTTCTATGGAATTTTGAGGCTGGTGCACTGGAAAAAATTATACCTTTCCAAGTGAAGTAATCTTAAATCTAGTCTAAATATCACATATTTCTGTATGCATATTATAAGATATTTAAACATTTAACTAAACATGTCTTACTTGTTTTAAGTAACATTTTGCTTATTTAAGTAATCAATCAATCAAGCCACTGGTAGTGTGTCTGAAAACATCCAAATAATCATATAAAATAGAATGATTTTGAAGTTTGTGTAAAAATATTATTATTTTTCAGATGTTTCTCCTGGGAAGACCTTAGTAACCTCACGTTTCTTCTCTTGACTTTGACTCAATAAAGTCTAACATTTCGCTCAGATAACACTCAAGTTTAGTTAAGACAGTGTCAATATAACTCACACATTTCTCAGCTGTGAATGACTATTATAATATTTATCTGGACCAGAGGTTTGTCATATCTCCTTTTAGTCTCCTCTCAATTTCTCAGTTAGGTCTCATGAGCCATTAAAGAGTAACATTTGAGCAGTAAACATTTCCTCTGGGACGTCTAGTTAAACTGTAATGTTTCTTGATTTCTTAAGGTGGGTTCATATTTCAGTTCTGGTGAAAGTGTTCAGTTGTAACTTTTTTTTGTAAAAAATTAAAACAATCTTTGTCCCACACAGCCTTTTGTCTGTATTGCTGAAGACTACAATGTTCAGACAGGCTGTCTAGACTGTGACAGTATAAAGTCCATTTGTGGTGAAAATTTAACGTCTCTGTGTGGAATTCAAACCAAAGGTTTGGAGCAGACCCTTGATTCTGCATCTTTATGGGATTATCCTCCAGCCCTACCCTTAGATATAATTATATTTCCAAGCTGAGGTGGGCGATATGGCAAAAATGTAATATTGCAAAAGTAATGTGGCAATCTGCTCATTTTTACTAGAAAGATATAAACTCTTAAACAGCCTGGATTCACAGACAGGTCCAGCATCAATTCCTTCTAGAGATTAGTTACTTTCATATTTAGTAAGATCTATTTATTTAGAGCTGCTTATTAAATATTTATTTATATTAGCATTGAATAAGTTTTGTAATCATTTACTGATGTTTATTTTCCAAACAAATAGAACTGAGCACTCAGTTTCTCTCCTGCTGAAGGGCATCCTCTTCTGGCACAAATCTGAGTGGCGAGATTAACCTACATAAAGTCCCTTTAGTGTAACATGTTCTCTGCTTATTTGAAAAAAATATTCAAATGAAAAATCCTAAAACAAATAGTGAATTTGAAGAGTTATGTGTGATAATACAGGCTCTTTATATATAATTTGTATAACTGTGTTTTTTAATGAAGCTTGTAGTTTAGCCAGTGTTTTAAATGTTGTATCTTCAGTGTGGTCAGGAAAGTGTATTATAAAGTTATGACTGTAATATGGTATACTGTTCATAAGTGAATAATTGACGCCCTCGAATAATCCTAACTTTAAAAAAAATACTTTTTTGCTTCAGTAAGTGTTATTAATGAATATTAAATGAAACATATAAATCATAAAAACAGAGAATTTGTTTTCAAGAATGTGTTATAATGTTCTCTCTCTCTCTCTCTCTCTCGCTGTGGGCTTCTTCTATAATAAAAAGCTTTTCTTTAGCGGTATATGATCGGTAAGGTGAACTCATGCTTAACAATGAAGTGCACCCTTGCCACACTCTGAGACACAAGTCATGCGTTAGTGGAATGAGTTAGTGGAAGAGCAGTGCACTCGGACTTTTAGGCAGCAATTTAAGTGCGCAGATTATTAGTGTAAATATGGTATATGGTAATATTGCTGTATGTATATATGGTAATATTACTATAATATGGTATGGAATACAAACCTGATATTCGGAAGTTCATCGTCTTGCTGGTTACATTGCAGCCACAGTGCAGCTTCACCTGGAATGCTTGTTTCGTCTCTGAAACAAAAAAGGATTTTTCTTTTTTTTTCTTTGAATAATTTAACCTCACTCAAAGGGTTATATCAAGGGTGCCCAAACCGGCTCCTGGATATCTATTATCCTGGAAAGTGCAGATTCAGCACACCTGTCTCTTACATTTACATCATCAAAAAAAGAAAAATCAGGAAAAAGTTCATTTGTGTTTGAATTTCCCTACAACCCTGTCAGACCCCCGGCCAGGAGAGTTGGTGTTCTACCTATCACTCTGCCTGCCTGCCTACCCATCCATCAATCCACCCACCCATCCATCCATCCATCCATCCATCTATCAATCTACCTATCTATCTATGGTGGTGAAGTTTGTGAACCCTTTAGAATGAAAAAGTCCTAAAAGTAAACAAAGAGAACCCAGTTAGACAAGTGAGACAAAAATATTATTCTTGCTCATTTATTTATTGAGGAAAATGATTCAATATGACATATTTGTGAGAGGTAAAAGTAAGTGAACCTCTGCTTTCAGTATCTGGTGTGACCCCCATTTGCATCAATAACTGCAACTAAATGTTAACTAAACGTAAATGTTCTTTAATCATTCTTCATAATCATAAACAACTTGTGTTCTTAGGGTCGTTGTCTTGCTGCATGTCCCACCTTCTCTTGAGATTCAGTTGTCCTGACATTTTCCTTTAGGATTATCTGATATAATTCAGAATTCATTGTTCCATCAATGATGGCAAGTCATCCTGGCCCAGATGTAGCAAAACAGGCCCAAAGCATGATATGGATGATACATCCATATCTATCTGTCTCTGTCCGTCCATCCGTCTGTCCATCCCTCCCTCTCCTATCAATCTATCTTATCTATACATAAAAGGTAAACTATCATGTATATTAATTACACATAAAGTGACACATTTAAAGCATCTTTAGTTTTAATGTTGATACTGTTTTAATAGTAATTTACTCAAACTCCACATTAAACTGTTTACCTTTTAGAATTCAATTATGAACACAAATGAACTTTTGATGATATTCTGATTTATTTACATGCCTTAGAATGTCTTCATTATACTGAGCAGGGTGGTAAATCTCCACAACCAAGACTTGGTCTATAAAATCAATCGGATAATCTCTTTGTACTCATTTTATACCAAGGCCATTCACTTTGGAGGTCACTAAAATGCATTATGCTCGAAATTCAGATGCTCAGTGGCAGATGTAACTCACCATTTTTCTGCAGCCATTCTTTCACAGTGCTTGTAACATCAAAGGACAGCCACTTGTTGTTTAGCTCGTTTTTGATGAAATGCGATTTCAGATAGCGAGCTGTGTCTCCAGCTCCATCGTACAGCTCTAACCTCTCCTCTGTAGGGATTTTAGTGTCAGTGATGCGAAGACGAAGCTCAGCTTGGGTGACCATACGATCTCCCAAAACCTCCTTCATTGCTGTGATGTTGAATGGCATCATCTCTGCACTATTCACACCTAAAAAGACAGCAAAGTCATGCTAACTTCTCAGAACCTTGTCAGACAGTCAAAGTAATAAAGATCTCAATCCTTGTGTTGTCACAAATGAGCTGCCACTCTGTTTTCCAGCAGAGAACCCCTAAATTATCTTTTTTTAAAAACGATGACTTTTCAGAAATAATTTCTGCATTTCTATAGTTTTTAATGTTTACATCTATGCAGTACTTTTATCAATAATAATAATAATAATAATAATAATAATAATAATAATAATAATAATAAACTTCTATTTAAGTAAAGAAAATAACTCTGGCAAGTGATTTCTAATGAAAATGAGTGATGTCTACTGATTAAACACAATCTTCACTGTTAAAGAGGAATAACTCAGATATTCACAAAGTTTATAAAGAGTGACGTGTTATTTATTTATGTAAAATTGATTTGGGGTTTAAAATTCTATGTGGTGGCTTTATTTTATGGTTTTAGTGAAGGCAGCTCATTTTAGGAGAAGGGGTATAGACTATACAAGGGTTAAAGAAGTATTACAGCAGCACTTTAAGCTTTCCAATATGACTGCCTCATTTGAAGCCCTCACGCCGCCTTTTTCTGCTCTGCTGATCTAGAAGACCATGAGCTCTACTGCAGAGTTGGCGTTTTTCATATTCAATTTGATTCCATGTATTTAGCGTAATGCTAAAAACACCACCACTGACTTCCAGAGCTCTGTTATTACTGCTTCTTAGTTCAGGAAAACTTCAATCATTCAGCCATTCATGCTTATTTTACATGATTAAGTTGACAACAAGCCCGAGTAGGCCTACTGTACATCCAGGAAAAGATGGAGAGAAGATCCATTCTCAGCTAATGCCAGAAAAGTGTATAAACAGAAACATTTGTCTTAAATTGAAGACACAGAGTCTGGCATAAAAAAGTACAAATACCAGAGGTTTTAAGATTTGTAGATGTGTTTTACACAGTACATACAAACTTCACTCACTACCTGAACACAAGAACATCACAGCCTAAAGAACAGCAGAGATTCTACTTGACAATATTTGTACAATATTACTTGACATACAGGGGCTCTGTGGAATGTCTGTTCTGGATGTCATTTAATACGTTTTAACTTATTATTAGAGCTTAATATTACAGATATTTCAAGTTTGTTGTATATATTTTAGCTTCTATTATATCAGTGGTCCATATCATGAAAACAAACATATTCATGAAGTGCCATTCACCCCCCACCCAGTCCATATATGATAGGGGTGTGCATGTCCATAACTACAGCAGATGCAGTAAACATTGATGCATGTCAGAGACATAGACAGCTAACCTGCCTACATATGATACTCTTGCTTTTAATGTCTGGGTTATATTGTCTTGAAAAGATTTACTTGCCAATTGTTAGCATCTGGTGGAGTTTTATACAGTAGTAGAAGTGCTTATATAACAGCAGACAGTGCCCTCTGTTGGAGTTTTACACAGCAGTGTTCTCTAAAACTAGGTGAGCATGTAGTAGAAGTGGTTAGTAGTTAGCTGTAGCCAGCTCCCTCTGTTGGTCAAAGCAGCAACAACAATAGACTACCGCCCGTTTGCTCTGCTGCAGGTATTTTTTAGGACTTTCAAGTGTGTTTCTGATTCATAGTTTTAAATGAGGACCTGGATTCAGCAGGCCAACAAAAATGGGGACTCACCCCAGAAAAAGGGGTTCTAGTTACCCAGTGTCATAAAGACAGTAATTAAACTGTACATTTGTAGAGGACTGAAAAAGGTCATGCGAAATTGGATTACAAATGTTTTTACTACATAAAACCACACAAGTGGTCCTCAGGGAAAGAAAGAAAAGGCAAGGTTTCAAAAAGTTTTCATTGTAAGCATCCTGCCATGTGTCCATGTGTTGGTAATTGAGAGGGAAAATTAGATGCCTAACCTAAGTTAATATGTGCAATATTAAGTTCACTTAAGATATTCCATTTGGAGATGTGCTGCAGTCAGAAATGTTTGAAATAGGCCAGAGGTGACGGGCGAGGTTTAAGGTTTGGCCTCATGTCTGCCGCTCACCATCTCTGCCAGTCTGAGCCAGAATTATCCCAGTATCTGACAGTAATTACACATTGGCCAGGCCTCTGAGAAAATGATTTAGATCATACCGCATTGCCCCACCGCAGAGCCATGCACTAATCCTGCCCCCATCAAATCTTCAAACAAGAGGGTTTTTGTGACTCTAACATTGCACTGCAGTGTCTTAATGCAAGGGCACAAATTTCGACAGGCTCACTCTATAGATGTGTAATGACAGGAGAGGCTAAACAGAACATGAAAGCAAAGGAAATTATAAGAGTAGGTGGAAGAAAGCAGAGCAGGCTAACTAAAAGGCTGAGAAGTAAATGGGTGACACTGTTGGTGGTTTTTAAGAGTTGTCAGTTCAGAAAACCAACAGAAAAATAACCCCATGCATGCCAAACCAAGGCTAACGGTCTAAATTACATACAGGCTAAAACAACTCTCCACAACAAGGCCTCTAAATAAGCCAGCATTATCAAATGAATACTTGCCATTTTCACAACATGACACTTCAGTAATTGAGCAGTAGAAAGCAAAGTACTGACAATGCCTATTTTAGCAGAAATACAGATGTTACCCAAGTCGTAATCCATCAGCCAAGACATGTTTGCTTCTTTAACTTAAAACTGCTCTCAACCTAAAGAGCCCAGTCCCAATTCATGTTGATGAAGGTCTGAAAGTCTTGCCAATGAAGTTAAAAAGACACTAGTTCAGGAAACAACAGTTGTTTTGGTTCATTTTTAAAGTCAGCCTGATCTGTGAGAGCTTACTTAAGCTCAGAATGCAATTTGAGATGGTTGACAGAATGTTTGATGATTTAGAAGCAATGGGGCTGTTATAGTGACTATTGCATTATAGTGTTTGTTAGCAACGTTAGCCTCGCAGCTCAATTTCTAAACAAAGAAGCAAAATTTGAACTCCAACCATCAGACAAGACTTATTCGCTTCTTTACCTCAGAACTAAATAGCCAAGTCACAATTCATCACTAAACCTTCTTTCGAGCTGCTCAAACTGCATCCAGATCTTAATGAAGGTCTGGAAGGCTAGTCAGTGCAGTTGAGGAGAGAGTAGTTTAGAAGAAAACCAGTTTCAGTTCATTTTTAAAGTCAAACTGCTATGTGAGAGTTTAAGCAGTGTAAGAAGGTTGAGAGAACATTTGATGATTTAGAAGCAATTAAGGTGACTATTGCATTATAGTATTAGTTACCAATGTTAGTCTTGAAGCACCATTTCTAAAGTGAAAAAGTTAAACCAAACAAGTCTTCACTGATTGACTAATCTCATTATACAGGGAACCATGTCAGACAGCAGTTTTAGTTTCCAAAGCCTAAGTAAATGAAACTATATGAACATGCCAGATGGCACTGAAAACAGCAAAAAGCAGAAGTTTTGAGGTCCCTTGTGTGTGTGTGAGTGTGAGTGTGTGTGTGTGTGAGAGAGAGAGAGAGAGAGAGAGAGAGAGAGAGAGAGAGAGAGAGAATATATGAATTCTCCATTCCACCTTAAATAGGCAGCGCTAGGGTAAATAAGTCCGTAGTGCCTGACTTTAACGGCAGCATTTAAGGTGGAATGGACTAATTAAAAAATCTGCCAACTTCTGCTTTGTTTGCTGTTTTTTTCAGTGGAAAGTGGAGGTAATCTGATACTATGTTTTTATTTTTGATCAGTATTGATTAATTATTTGTGTGACTTAAGTCAGTATAATACTGTTAACAGCTGAGAGAGAGAGCAGTGGGTGGTTGAGAGAAGTCGAGTTAGTGAATGAAGGCAAAGAGAGTATCATTAATGAGAACAAAGCAGTAAATCAGAGAAATAAAACTTGATCATTTAAATTTTGTGATTGTTTGCTGAGTCTCTCTGATGAGTATCAGCTCCCCCCTCTGTGCTGAAAGGGTCTGCAGAGCCTTAGCTACATAAAACCTGCCTCCTTCAATCATGTCGTTCATTAAACAGTTGTAAAAAGAGGCTTATCTGACAACTAACTAAGGTATTCTGACCAGAAAAGGTGACAGACATTTCATTTAGAGCCTCAGACAATTTATTAACTAAAAGTTAACAATTTATTATAGCTGTAATTTGGGACATTTAAGTACAACACAAGTCTTTGCAGCTTAGAGAAGAAAGTTTCATCTCTGCTCTTTCGTTTCTTGTTATGATGCTATAAATGAACACAGAACTTCACAGCAGGGCTATGAGATAGCAGTTGTGGGTGGTAGACTTGAGCTAGAAGATACAGATGAGTTGCACTTTGGATTCTTTTCAGGATCTGAGTCACTTGCAACTTGCCAGCTTTTCACTTCCTTCCTGTTTGTGGTTTGCTATCTACAATACACCAAGAAGATTAAAAAACAGCTCAAATTTACTCTCTAATCATTTCACTTGTCATACTACACTACTACACTTATAAGTGTCTTATTTGTTGATTAGGGTTATATTTAAGGAGCAAGTTTCAAATGGCATCTTTTTTCTGCAGTACGACACTGCAGCTTTACAAAGCACTCCAAATGTCCAGCCAAATCTCTAGACCTGAACCTCATTGAAAACCTGTGGAACCTCATGACTGGCATAACAGTAATGGGAAGTACTCTTGGAAAACAATAATAATGGGCCTCAGCAACATCTTCCCATGGTTCTTCTTAAATTTGTGCTTAAATATTATTGTGATTTAAATCATGTAACATGACACAACTGTAGAATTGAATAAAGGAATAACCAGTTATTTTGTGCTCTTAAATGTGCATAAATTACATGATGATCTTGTGGTTTGGAACAAACTCAGCCCAAGACTTCACAGATGCCATGTGACATAGCACATATAAATAAGTGAGCACACCAGTCAGTTGTAGTAGAGTGTAAAACCATCATCATGGGTAAAAGATGTGATGTAACTGATGTATAAAAGAGCTGATAATAGGGTTCCAGGTGAAAAATGGTGCAGGCAGCATCTCAGAAACCACTAATTTTGTGGGATGTAATGAAGGTGTACTGAGAATGGACTTCTGTACATTGAGCCTCCCAACAACATAACAGTGGTGCCACATGGGCCATTGATGCCAGAAAGGAACGATGACTGATGAGTG
Organism: Crenuchus spilurus; assembly: GCA_036984385.1. Lineage (NCBI taxonomy): Eukaryota > Metazoa > Chordata > Actinopteri > Characiformes > Crenuchidae > Crenuchus > Crenuchus spilurus. Next base: position 49,331 of record BRDA01052500.1, on the reverse strand, counting down.
GTACAGAGCAATTAAAACACCACAGTGAACCACTTAACCTCTATAATGAACAGAGAAGTGTCAGGGATCACCACTGTTATGTCTGGGCTTGGGAAGGAGGCGCGTAGTTAATGGTTATTATATTCTGATATGACTGATATATATTTGGAGGGAATCTGTTTTTGCCAGTAAAAGCATTACAACATTAAATATAAAAAACAAAAGTGATAAAAAAAATTTTTTTTTAAAAATTATTGACTTTTTTGGTCCCTAAATGTCTGTACTAGATTTCAAATAACAGATGCCCTTTGTCTCAATGGCTAGCTTTACATCATCTGAGATGCCAAAGACTTTTGCACAGTATCCTCCTTTATGTATACATGTGGTCATGGTGGTAAATCCATGCCACCAAGATATACTCACTCTGGGTCATGTTGAACTTGTGAACCTCCTTGGCATAGTACGCCTCTTCCTCTTCATCCACAGAAACCAAACGTTCAGTGTTTTGCATGATCTCCTCACTCAGCTCCACTGTGCTGTTGTAGACAGACAGTATATCTGTGGGAACCTTGTCATCTCCTTTTTCTTCATCCTCCTCTGGCTCTTTGGCCAAGCGCAGTTTACTGAGAATCTGCCCTCGGATGGCCTCGATGCGTTTTCTTTTCACCAGCTCCAGATTCAAAGGCTTGCAAGTTGACAAGGCACCACTGTAGGACAGACTTTCCAACAGGCACAGCAGTGCCAGCAACAAAGCCTGTGCCTTCATCGTCCACAGATCTTGGAAGGTGTAGTAGTAGACCGAGAAGAAAGCTCAGGAACACTGAAGAAGATGTGGAGAGTGGAGAATGCTCTGCTGTAGGCTTAATGCTGGTTCCACTTGAGTATTCCAGCGAAAATTTCCATTGGCCAGTGACGCTTTTGCATGGGTTCCAAACTCCAGGGTCAGAATCAGAGTCACTACACCACTGAGAAATTGCTGCCCATATCTGTCTTATTGGCAGGCAGCCTTGCTGGATCTGAGAAGCACTCTCAAACTCCCAAATGAAGTCTCAGGGATCCAGCATGCTGCCACACAATAAACTAGAGACCAACTCCAAGTAAACCTCACTGTTACCACACATCATTTACAGTAGCTTCAGAAGCGTTTCCCCCAGTGACTCCAAAATACGTAACTCTATACAGGCTCTTCTGTTTAGTGCTGCTTCCTGGCTTCATAAGCCTCACTTCGGTCTAAACTTACAGAGTGAAAGAGGAAAAGGAAGCAGGACGGCTTAACAAAATGACACAACACTTCCTTCACTGCAAAGCAATTTCCCTATCAAAGCTAAGCCACTGTGCAAAACACTCTTAATAAGGTGGTCTAGCCTGCCACACAGATTGCTGAACAAAACAAGGAAAAAATACAACACATACTTGTGCCGGCATCAAACCCTCATAGTTTCCAGGGATATTAGATGAGCTTGAAATAAAAGGCAAAACCCAGTACTAGACTGAAAAGGCTTATCTATAATAGTCTTTAGACTATTTACTCAAGCAAATGTTGTCCACAGCTCCAACATACAGCTATCATATTATGTTACCTTGAAACCCATTGAATCAAAGTCAACTTATCTGTTAATATGGCTTCCAAAAAGTCTGGCTCATAGAAGGCAGATGCAGCTCCCATAGGGAGTATCCTAATTTCAAGCTCAGCAGCCTCCCAAGAAAGCAACACTGAATTAGTGGAGACACCCAAACATTATGCTGGCTGCAGATACACCAACATAAGCTCTTAGATTAGCTCTCTCCTTCCTTCCCTCCCCTTCTCAACAGCCATTGGTTAAAACAAAAAAGACCTGAGAGGAACTTAGATGTAAACAGGACAGAATAACAATACCCCACCATGCAGCACCATCCACCAATCTAAAATTGTTACAACCAACAGGATGGTTTCAACCTCCATTAAAAGCCCACTCTTGAAAAAGGTGCTGACGCTACTGTGGCGAAAGCAACCAGCATTTGAAGGAAGGTGCCCATCAAATAGCTTCTTTTGTTTCGCTTGATGTAACACAATGTCAGATGTCCTTCCCCCCCCCTTGCTTATTCCTTGCACTTGTCACTTCTTGAGAAACACAATGATTTGTGAGCGTAACGTTCCATGCAGCGTAACCAACTCTGTAAACCACAGCTTTTTTGTAACAGTGAGACATTTTCCATGCAGGAAATAAGCATACTAAAACATCTGCAACATATCAAGAGGAGGACTCTCATCATTGCCAGAATGTAGAAATATACATGTGCAAAGAAGCAGAGGAATCCATTCAGATTAATTCAAACTGGACATGTTTGAACGTTTTCCACGAGTAAGCACAGTTGCCTGTGAGTCGTACTGATGATTAATCACCAGATCACCCATCGTCAGCAGTTACTATAGTGTAGCGTGTAACAACAATGCCTCGCTGGGCAAGTACACCACACGGAGTCCTTGATCAAGACTCCTAATGATTGAAATTTTTTAGATTTGATTAGATTCAACTTTTTGCCAACGGAATTTGAGCTCCACATTTAACTCATCCATGCAGTGAAACACTAAGCTGTGAGAACATGTGCCTGAAGTGATGGGCAGCCCTATCCACAGTGCCTGGGGAGCAGTTGGGAGTTAGGTGCCTTTGCAGAAAGGCACTTCAATCATGACCTGGCCAGTGATCGAACCGGTGACCTTCCGGCCACAAGACCAGATCCCTAACCACCATACCACCATGTCTGTGGTAAATCATTCTGGATAAGACTACCAAATGCCATAAATATCAGACTTTAACACTTCTCTTATGAACAACTGGTTTTACCTTCCTATGTTTTCAATGTAAATGAGTCACCGCATGCCCCGCCCTCTTTTCAGCAGGCAGAGCTGAGCTACAGAATGGAATTGAAAGTTTCTCTGATTCACTGCTTTGTTCTAGCTAATCTACCTTTATTCAAAGTCAGTTTCTTGACAGTTCACTGCCATTGGGTTTTGACTGCAAAAAGCCAACAGAAACCTAACCAGCATCTCTATCTATTGATAACAGACTACCTTCACTTTACATTGAAAAAATACATGTATCTTGCTCTCATGAGTTTAACTGTGCGTTAATACTGCATCATCAGCTCAGAAATAACAGTGAACAACTTAACACCTCTGAAAGCCACAACTAAAATCACTTTACAGGCACTGGGCACACACCAACATGACCAAAGACAGAAGCATAGACAAATAAATGCACTTTCACCCACTCAGCTTGGATATTGTCATAAAACGCTCATGTACTCTGCTGCTGTGAGTGATTTGTGCTACTTTCTGGTGGGGAAAAAATGGCAGATCCCAGTTCTCTAAGTCATTCATTGATATGCTCAAATGGGGGTGTGGTATATTTAATTGCACAATAAGAGGAGCCCAATCAATGTCATTGGATTAGGCCTAGTTTTAGAATAAATCTAAGATCCAATGGTTAAATGCTATGACTCCAGGGGTGTATATAACAAAGAAATTTAGCCAGATAGCTCAATCCTAAGCTTTTCCCATTGGACAGCTTTGACTTTAGACTGAATATAATTGGCTAAACTGAGAAATCCTGCTTTGTGAAATACCCAGAAGGAAACTGACCCTTTATTTATTGCATGTTTACACTATTTATTCCTAATATTTATTTGAACGACAGTTCCACAATCTTAACTGTACTGGAATGAAAAAAAATCACTTGCACACATAAACCATAACACTTAAAAATTCTTAATATTTATTTACCACACATTATGCATTATAAAAATCACATATAAAACAGTAGAAAAATAAAAAGTGATAAAAGCACTGAAGTGAACGTTACCAGTTATAACGTGAACTGATCACTGCATTCCTTGATCCAAATTCAAGTCAAAGCCATTTTTCTGTTACCCAGACCTGTGGTCTGGCTGCCTTACACACCACAGGACAAGTATGTCCACTTTTTAGACATTTAAAAACACACTGTTTAAGTGACTGTATTAGAATCCTAACTAAACATTTCTCACATTTAAATGTCCATATCTATTTCTCCAGCGCTTTATGTTACATCTGAGTATTGGTGCTGCACTCTCTCAAGTCTCTACACCATATCTGTCAAAATGCCGCAAAATGATGCAGAGCTCCAGTTCTACGGTGCCCATTGCAACTGTGTGAAGTCTGTATCTGTCTGCACCACTGTAAATGAGATCAGGGGAACGAAGCTGCGGACCTCCGCCAACAAAAATTTGCGCTAGTTGTTCCTGCCAGGTTCCCACTGGTCTCCAAGTCACACACTGTAGGCGGTGTTGTCCAGGGCTGGAAGGAATATGGCAATAACCATAACCATACAGCTGGCATCGTCCAAAAGAGTCCTGATGCCAAACTTGAAGGTGAAGCTTTGGCCAACCTAAAAAAATTAAAATAAAAACAAATCCAGTGAGATCCCACTAAAGATTTCCAACATACAACTCAAAGGACATTACATGCATACCTTGAAGGCCCTTAGTGGTGTAATGCAAGTCAATAGGATGACTCCAGTATGCCATGTCACCTATCTGGGGCATGTCCACTTGTGTCTGTCCCTCCTTGAGTCCAGAGAGGAGCCTCCATGCTCCTCCTGATAAAGAATGAGAACAGTTGGAGTTAAAATTATTTTAAAAGGCCTTGTAAACCAAGCCGATAATGATGACTGGATATGAGATAAGATTACAGTGGGGAAAAAAAAGTATTTGGTCAGCCACTGATTGTGCAAGTTCTCCTACTTAGAAAGACGAGAGAGGTCTGTAGTTTTCATCATAGACGTGTTAGTCACCGACTGGTTT
>BRDA01052500.1:30771-44521 GCA_036984385.1 Crenuchus spilurus | reverse complement strand
AATTCACATTGTAGGATTTTTAAAGAATTTATTTGTAAATTATGGTGGAAAATAAGTATTTGGTCAATAACAAAAGTTCAACTCAATACTTTGTAACATGGCAATGACAGAGGTTAAACGTTTCCTGTAAGTCTTCACCAGGTTTGCACACTGTACCTGGTATTTTGGCTCATTCCTCCATGCAAATCTCCTCTACAGCAGTGATGTTTTGGGGCTGTTGCTGGGCAACACGAACTTTCAGCTCCCTCCACAAATTGTCTAGGCCACTCCAGGACCTTTACAGAGCCACTCCTTCAATGCCCGAGCAGTGTATTGGGATAATTTTCATGCTGGAAGGCCCAGCCACGGACCATGTTCAATGCTCTTACAGATGGAAGGAGGTTTTGGCTTACAATCTCACGATACATGGCCTCGTTCATTCTTCTTTTAACACAGATCAGTTGTGCTGTCCTCTTTGCAGAAAAACAGCCCCTAAGCATGATGTTTCCACCCCCATGCTTAACAGTAGGTATGGTGTTCTTGGGATGCAACTCAGCATTCTTTTTCCTCCAAACATGGCGAGTGGACTTGAGTACCAAAAAGCTCTATTTTGGTCTCATCTTACCACATGACCTTCTCACATGCCTCCTCTGGTCATTGGCGAACTTGAAATGGGCCTGGACATGTGCTGGCATGAGCAGGGGGACCTTGAATGCCCTGCATGATTTTGAACCATGATGGCATAGTGTGTTACTAATGGTTCTCTTTGAGACTGTGGTCCCAGCTCTCTTCAGGTCATTGATCAAGTCCTCCTGTATAGTTCGGGGCTGACTCCTGACCTTTCTCAGAATCATCCTTACCCAATGAAGTGAGATCTTGCATGGAGCCCCAGACAGTCATCTTGTGTTTCTTCCAGTTTCTAATAACTGTGCTAACAGTTGTTGCCTTCTCACCAAGCTGCTTGCCTACTGTCCTGTAGCCCATCCCAGCCTTGTGCCTAAAACTTTGTCCCTGTTGTCCTTAGAAAGCTCTTTGGAGTGTGACTGATTGAGAGTGTGGAATTAGTAATTAGTGCAGAATAGGAGCTTCTTAAAGAAGATCTAACAGGTCTGTAAAAGTTTGTTTATTGACCAAACACTTATTTTCCACAATAATTTACAAATAAATTCTTTAAAAATCCTACAATGTGATTTCCTGGATTTTTTTCTTTCTCATTTGTCTCTCATAGTTGAAGTGTACCTATGATGAAAATTCCAGATCTCTCTCGTCTTTCTAAGTAGGAGAACTTGGACAATCAGTGGCTGACCAAATACTTTTTTCCCCCACTGTAGATACCTGTGTGAACGCCCCACTTGCAGAACAGACTGCTCTGAGGGAAACCACTGGCCCCAACAATCTGCCCGATTATATGCAACTCTGCCATAAGACGTGCTTTTCCCTACAAAATGAGAAAAAAATGTAAATGGATCTATTGCTATAGCAACATAGCTGTAAAACAATTATGTACAGGATCAATAATAAATAGACTAATGCATAAATGTTAACACGATACACTGGAGTTAACAGAATTTCTGGATGTTAAAATTACGGAAGAAAATTTCAGTGTAGTCTGATGAGTCATCTACTCTTTTGGTACATATGGAAGGAATTATGTTTGAAGAAAGCCAAAAGAGGCTTTAAACCCACAATGCCTATATGCACCATGGCTGCATCTCATTTATATTTAAGAATATCTCTGGTTGGGCAGATTTTCAGTGATCTTAGGATTCTGACATAAGTAGATAACTATAGAAGTGAATGCCAACAAACTGTTTGTATGCACTGCACTGATCTCAAGCAGCAACTAAGAAAATATTATGAAGAGAAGTTTTGTAGAAGTATGAATGTCTTTCCCTCAATTAAATTATCTTTTAAATGAAACGTTAGACACATCCCAGGCTGTACACACAAGCTGAAAAGTGTGGAAGCCAATTACCACCACTTACAATGGCACAATTTTTCAATATTAAGGGAATACAAAATTAATTAATGTGAGATCAGTAATATCACTGAAGACATTAAGGTCCCATTTTGAGGTATTATCACGTTACTTTGAGATAGTCATCATTTTGAGAGAGTAAGTCATATTTTGAGATACACTTTAATTATCTTCAGATAATTCTAATTGTGAGATACCTGATTAATTTTCTCATTTTAAGGTACTGTCCCATTATTTTGTGATACTAAGTCATTATTTTGAAATGTTCTCATGTTTTCAGACATTAACTGGATATTTTCAATCATTATTTTGAGACTCTAAACACTGTTTTCTGATACTAAGTCATTATTCTGAGATATGATCTTATTAAGTGAAAGTGATACAATGACCAATGTGACTGCACACAAAAAAAATTGACCAGTCTGTGAAATGAAACACACATCAGTGGGATATTATTTTGAAATATGATCTGATTATTCTGAGATATCAAGTTATTATTCTTAGACTTGATCTCATTATTTTCAGATATTCTGATTGCAATAATCTGATTATTTAGAAATATTCAGTCATTATTTTTGGGATACTGAGTGCTGAGATAGTAAGTTATTATGGGATAGTGCTTGAGATATAAAGTCATCTGAGATAGTAAGCCATTATCAGACAGTAAGTCATTATTTTAAAATTCTAAGTCATTATTCTGAGATAGTAAATCATGAGATAGTAATTATTTTAAGATAATAGGTCATCTAAGATAGAAATCATTATGAGATAGTAAGTCATTTTTGTGAGATACTACATCATCTGAGATAGCATGTAATGGTTCTGAGATAATACACCATTATTCTGAGATACTAAGTCATCTGAGATACTGATTATTCTGAGATAGTAAGTCATTATTCCGAGATAGTAAGTCATAGTTATTGAGATAGTAAGTCAGTATTCTGAGATACTACAACATCTGAGATAGTATGTTATGGTTCTGAGAAGTCATTATTCTGAGATACTAGGTCATCTGAGGTAGTGATTATTCAGAGATAGTAAGTCATTATTCTGATATAGTAAGTCATAGTTGTGAGATAGTAAGTCATTATGGGATAGTGATTATTTTGAGATACTAGGTCATTTGACAGAAATCATTCTGAGAGAGAGTAAGTCCTTATTTTATATTTAGATTGTAGTCTGTCTGGGATATTTTGAGATACAGTAAAATCTTAAAGTAATGACTTAGCATCCCAAATCATCACCAAAGCTGACTTAATTATGAAAAATTATCATTAGGTGATGATTTGTGGCTGAGGCTGCTTTCTTATACAGAAAACTGAAGATGTGACTTAGACCATCTGTTAATCCTTTAAGTTGTCTAATATCGTCTGTTCACTTAATGTAAATGTTAAATAATGAGGTACATGCTGCTGTCAGTTAGACTGTCCTGCTCTGAACTGAAACAAACATGAAATGCAGTCTTCGTGTTTATTTATTGAACATTAGCTGAGATTTAGCTGTAACAAATAAAGAAAAGGGTCTCACCAGCTAATCGCACACAGACACACATGGAGAAAATCAGAAGACATACCAGAGTCTGATCATTAATCAGATATCTGACTGCTGAGAGGTTCAGATCAGACAGATAATCCTGAGATGAGGCAAAGATCTGTGTTTACACAATTCACGTCGCTGGGTTTCTTCTCTCACTCTACGGCGGCTGAGCAGCGGGGCTTACAGCTCTTTGCTGCCCCCTGTAGTCCAACGCTTAGCTCATAAATACTGCACAATCATAGTGAACATGTGCGCTAACTCAGATATAGTTTAATAGTAATTATAAAATAATTCACAGTAGTTACAATAACTCACATGTAGTCAGAACTTGTGGCTAATTATACATACAATGATGTATGGGATGATGGGGAAAAAAACATTACATCCAGTGTTCCACTGGGAGGCGCTGTTCCACCCTTCTTCTTTTATTATTATCAGTAATTACCATTATTAATATGTATTATTATCCATCCATTATCACACACTTAATCCTTATCAGGGTCGCGGTATGCATAATAATAATAATAAAATAAAAAATAAAAATACTACTACTACTACTACTACTACTACTACTAATATTAATAATAATAATTATGATGATGATGATGATGATGATGATGATTATTATTATTATTATTATCAATAATAATAATAACAACATTTTTTATGTGTTTATTTATTTATCTCAAATAACATTTACTAATTTATAGAGTTATACATTTTATTTTTCAATTTTACAAGTTTATAAAGTTAGAAACAATGGGCCTCATTCAATTTCTTATTTTATGAGGATGAAGGGATCCCACAGTTCTGTGGTTTATCAATACATCATGAATCTGACCTAAACCTTTTGTTAAGACTTTTCTCAAAAACAAGAAGTTGTCTCCTCTTAGTTATTTGCTACTATTTTCAAAACATTAATATTGAGAAGTTATTTTGGAAATAAATGCGCTGACAAATACTGAATTATTGTTCATTTCCAGGGTGTGGTGGTGGGAGTAAGTGATTATTAAAATGTGCAGAAGTTTGTCAATAACACATGTTGGTTAACCAGAGGACTCTGAACTGTATAGGTTTTATGTTTGTCTGTAATAGGACTAATAATAGCACTTTATGACTTAGAGTTTCTATTTTATTCATGTTTTTTTTACTACATTGTAGCTATACAATCTTAGGCAAACATTTGGTTACCCCAGTCAAATGACAGTTTTTGTAGATTTTGTGAAGAGTGAAGATAAGTCACACTCAGCTGTGAAAAAATGAAAATATTGTCTGGACATTTTTAATGTCTATTTTCTGGATTTAACAAATGAGGGGAAAAAAATAAAAATACAATATTTAATGTGCTATATCTTTTTTCCCCAAAATGTTAAATTGATTAAATACAACATGTGTGTGCCTTAAAATGTTATTTTCACATAAAACCTCACCAGAGGTACCCAAATGTATGAATATGAATACTATATACACATTCATGTAAGTACTTGTATATGCATTCAGAACCATACAGTCCAGAATCCTTAAACTCTACAGTCTATAGAGGTTCAACTTTCTTTTCTCTGCAGTAGAGAAAGTACTGTCTGAACAGAGGCCTGAAGGCCTCATCCCTGAGGCCATAGATGAGGGAGCTGAGGCAGCGAGGCAGGATCAGAATCACAAAGAAGTTAAGGAAGCGCAGCTGTGCATAGATGGATACTGGCAGGCTGCCCAGCAAGATTTCCACCTGGATGTAAAGGAAAGACATTAGTGCCAGGCCCAGTTGCAGTGCGTGTAGCATCACGGTGCGCAGGGCTTTTTTGGCTGATGAGCGGTCAGTCGAGGCTGCTCGCGCCTGCCACAGGATGGCCACGTAAGTGTAGAGCAGCACTGCTGCCACCATCACAAAGAGAAACACATTGAGGGCCAAAGTTTTGCCCTGCTGCCAAGGGGCCACCAGCAGCTGCTCGAGGGTGCAGACTGTATGTGACAAGTAGAAGGAAGGCTCTGCGAGGAGGAAGAGAGCAAACACATCGATTAGCACATTGACGATTCCCACGGCCCACACCACCACCATGGCCACGCGGGTGCACGTGGGGGTAGCCAAGTCATTGTGCCGCAAAGGAAAACAGATGGCTGTGTACCTTTCCAAAGACATGACTGCCAAGTTGAGTGGCGAAGTGATGAAGCTGGTAGCAGAAAACAGCACAATGAAGGCACAGGCAGCCCTTACAATCACCAAGTAGAACGCCCCCATCATGTAGAGGACCAGTCCAATGACCAGCTGAATGGTGTCGTTGAGAAGCATGTGGGCGAAGAGGATGTACCGGGCTGTCTCACGGAAAGTGGCCTTGGTCCTGAGTGTGTACAGCATGATTGTGTTAATGTAAATGAAGAAAGTGTGAGTGGACATCACCAAAAAGATCTTAAAGATCCTCTCCTCTGTGAAGGCCAGTCTGATGACCTGCATCTCCACCAGAGATAAAGGTCCAGACTTGTTAGCCATATTGGTCTTGATAGGTTTTTTAGAAAGATAGAGAAAACAGAATAAACCACAATATGAAATGGAATATTAAACTCCTTCCTCCAGGAGGATGCTGTATACGTCACTGTCTACACTATAAGATTTCAAATTTGCCACAGTTCTGACTCTGTGATCAGCATATATTCAGACTTGTATTCATAGGCTTTGATACATGCCATGATCTATATGTTACATGGTTTTCTTGCCTTTTGAAATTGGACCCAATGACAGCATTCACATACAGTCACTTCATATTATGTACATGTGCATGACAACAGAATACAACACAGGTTAACATAATTACAGAGACAGCAAAGTAAACTGAAGAATTACACTGAATATCAGTCAGTAATCTGCTGTATTTTTGAGGGATACAGAAGCCCCAAACAGTATACTGAGCTTTAATGAGTTTTACCCCTGAAATCCTTCAAGCCCAGCTCAGTCTCTTGGTGATGAAAGCCCATTTTAAAGTACATAAGTGTCTATCTGACATCATCTTGTCTTGAGAGATTTGAGTGCCACAGGTATCAGTGTCAATCAACTTTGTCCCCTGACTAATTAGTGTGGAACATGCCAGTTTGTTTTTCATCTGAAAGTTTTGAAGGTCAAAGTCACCAGTGAATTTTTCACTTTCTTTGTTCTCTTTATTCTGAAAAAGAATTTAATTAACCTGATTTAGAGCATCAAAAGTCTGCAAAATAAAGCTTGTGCTGACACAAGATGATTTCAGAAGTGAGGTTGACGATGACACACAACTGACTTGAATACAGGGGTGGGGGGGCTTGAACTTTTGAAAGGTTTGGACAAACTTTCAGGACATTCAGTGATTTTTCATTATTTAAAAATGTTCTGCATTGTAGATTAATACTAAAGTCATCCAAACTATGAGTAAACACATCTGTAATTATTTAGTAAACAAACAAGTGTTAAACAAACCAGAATATGTTTATATTTGACATTCTTCACAGTAGGCACCTCTTGCTTAGATGCAGCTTTCTTGGCATTTTCTCAGTCAGCTTTATGAGGTAGTCACCTGGAATGGCTTTCAGTTAACAGCTGTGTCTCGTCAAGAGTTCATGACTTGCATTTATTGCCTCTTAATGTGTTTGAGACATCAGTTGTGTGTCTACTTTGAAGTAAAATCTAAAACATATTTTGGTTTGTTTAACACTTTTAAGTTTACTACATGATTCCTCATGTGTTCCTTCATAGTCTGGATGACTTCAGTGTTTATTTATAATGTAGCAAAAAATAAAATACAATCAACGAATGTCCTTTTGACATTTGACAGAACTTTTGGCTGATACTGTACTCTACATCTAAAAGCAATCTGAAGTTCAAAATATGTATAAAACGACAGCCTAGAGGCTTTTAAATACAAAGTTGTCATAGACAGAAATTTCACAGACACAAATATGCAAAAAATAAACTTTTTAAACTTTTTTTCTAGTAGTTCTTCTAGTGTTTTATTGTTACTTTTCAACTTTTAAAGGATGTGCATAACATTATCACCCAATTCTGTTTCACCTTGTTAGTCAACTTCACTCTAACTCATTACCACCAATTTCACACTTATTTTTGAATGTATGGCCAATAGACCTAATTTACATAAATTATACTTCATTTTTGAGAAAAAATAAGCAGAAATTCTGAATTATTTTGACAACAGTTACACTTAGAGGCATGTAATTGGATGGCTTATCACAGACTATTAGACACACACACACAGACACAGACTCAAATGTTAATGTTCATGAATTTTAATATGAAACCTCTGATATTAAAATCTGTTTAGCTGATGTGACACAGGCAGAACAAACGTACAACATGTTAACAACTTACAGGTGAAAACGGACTGTGGGCCAAATTGCAAAACAACAGTTTACAAGTTAGAAAGAAGAAAATCAGAGACAATCGAAGAGCTTGTGGGCGGTCTAAAGGAAAACCGGTTTCAGCTTGAGCTGCTGTTTTTCACTGGGTCCTAGTATTTGACCCGTCTCCATTTAATATATATATATATATGTGAACTTCTATAAGATTAGCAGTTAATTTGAAGGTGAAATTAGAGTCAAGTGTTTTCAATCAATGATGAAAACCAGGTGTGAGTGGGCACCCTGTTTTATTTAAAGAACAAGGATCTAAAACTCCTAAAAACTGAGCTCTTCAAAGAGCACCTGCTCTAGTGATCCCAAATACTCCCCATGAGTACTGATATGCACTCAGCATTCGATATCCAAATGTTAATTCTAGTATACTAGTACTAGTAAATACTGGTACAACTCTAGTATTATTTTTTCGCATCTGTACTTTCCCACTATTGTAAGACACTTTGGATAAAAGCGTCCGCTAAATGCAATGTAATGTAATGTAATGTAATGTAATCTATCAGGGATCTATAAGTCAGCTCTTCACAACACATGTTTGAGTATCATGGCACAAACAAATTACATTTCTGAGGGGCTCAGAAAAAGAGTTGTTGATGCTCATCAGGCTGGAAAAAGTTACAAAACCATCTCTAAACAGTCTGGACTCCACCAACCCACAGTCAGACAGATTGTGTGTAAATGGAGGAAATGTAACACCATTTTTACTCTCCCCAGGAGTAAAAAAGTACTATTTTAAGTACAAATATGACTAATTTTCTTAGTGTGTGTACAATTACAGACTGTAGTTTGTATCTGTTTCTCTGTATACTTTGTTCACGCAGTTTTTCAGAGCAGGTGAATCATTCTCAGCTCTGCAGTGACACTGATGTGATGGTGTTGATGTGTGCTGCACTGCAAGAATGAGCTGATAAAATGAGCACAGAAACAACAAGGTAGTGTTAATGTTGTTGTTTGGTGTCTCATTTGTTTATTGAATGTCTGATGATATTTTTGGTTATATTCATGTAGAAATCTAGAACATTCAACTTCCATGCACCACTGCAAATGTTTCGATAGACAAGACAATTAACTAATTGACTTAATTAACCTACTCTCTGGGGCAGACCCTTAGGACAGCAGAGACGTATGCAGATACAGAGGGGAAGAGGCAAAAGTTTGAATCCATATGGACACAGTGAGATAAGCATAGGATTGGGGTTTTACCACATATTACATGGTGCATGATGAAATACAAGAGGGAACATTTCTACAGCCTGTTTCATTAACTTTGTCCTCTGTGATTTAAAAGAGAGCAACTGACTAATGTGACCCAGAATCTCCAGAGTAAGATTTAAAAAGTCCCCAGGAATATCTCATCCTCCACTGCAATTACCAACCTCATTCATTATTTATGCTGTGGGGTATGTTTTTGACTTTGATATTGTTTTGTAATGAGTGATTCGGTGAAAACAAGTTGTCAATCATATCATAGAATGTAACTGTTTTCTGTCATTTTTAACAGATTTGTATACTCTGACAGTTTTGTACAGGCTTTAATAGGAAAAAATCAATACAATTATAGTTGATAATGTCCATAGATTATTTTATTCCAATATTTTTAACTGCAGTAATGTTGGATGCTGATGTTTTTAAACACATCATTGTCACTGCTGGAGTGAAAATAGTGACCAAACAGTCAACAGTGTCAGGACTAGAGGACCAACACAAACTGTGCTGAGCTGTTGTTTCTGACTTTACATCTACAAGGTGCACCAACAAGGTACTAATAGATCTGACACAGTGTTTAACATCCGCAGCAGCTCTGCTGTGTCTGATCCACTCACCAAATATTAAAACACCACCACCACATCAGTGTCACTACAGTGCTGAGAGATGGACTACAGTCTGTGATTGTAGAACTACAAAGTGAAAAGGACATAATATGGTACCTGGTGAAGCATGGTGTAGGCAGCATCTCAGAGACTACTACCTATGTAGGATGCTAGAGCTGCTGTAGTGACAGTGTACTGAGAATGGACTTCTGTACAATGAGTCCCAGTGGCATAAAAATGATGCCCCATAGGCCACTGATGCTAGAGTGTAATGACAACTCTGGCAAATCGTACAGAGCAATAGATGTGCTACAGTGGAGCAAACACATTGAGTGCACTCCAAGACAAGGAGGATTATTCCCACTATATACAGTAATGTTAGATTATAAGTACAACATTCTTGTATCTACACTAGTGTTCATAGAGTGTACTGACCATTTAAGGTTAACAAAATATAGAGAGATGCAGTAATTGTAAAACTACAAAGTGAGCCTATATGGACAGTGGACTGATAAACATCACTTGCAATTCTACAAGCCACCGCTAGAGGAGCACTTCCTGTTTCCTGGCAATATGGCGCTGTACAGGAGAACGGCGTTTGTTTTTGGTTGGTATGTGCCTTGTCATTTATTAATGTTTTATGTGCTTTTACTGCACGTTGTAGTACATGTTCGTATGAAAACATGGAACCGTATTTGTTATCTGTGTGTTATAGTCAGTAAGTATAAAAGGTAATATTAATCGGGCTTCTTTTGGCTGATGTTTACTGTGTCAGTCCAGTAACAATAGTAACAGTCAGTAAGACAGTGAAGATTTAGAGCAATTAGAAACGTTTCTTACAGTATCTTTAAGTATAATATTGTCAGAATCGCTTAAACTGTCTGGAAGAATACATGTTACTTAAGTGAATAAAGTATCTTTCTCCATTTATCAGTTAAGTAAAGAAGTGAAAGTACTACCAGAGAGTCTAGTACTCAGAACTGGCTTAGTCAGACAGAGATCAGATACCATTCATATGAAATTCTCATTGTGGTTGTAAATGATTCATCCTTTTAATACTATCCCAGTTAAATATTCAGATTGGCTGTAGACTAAAGCTGTTGATTTTGTGATGCAAAAAGTGGATATTGTGCTAGATTCTAGTCTTTAGCAAATCTTTTTTTGCTTTATTTTTTTTTCCAAATTTGAGCTCTTAAGAGCAGACGTGAGACTATTGAGGTTGCAGGGGAAATATCAAGCAGTAGGAGCAGTCTCAATTGTGTCTCAATCTGATCTCATTGTTTTCTAGAAGCTTCTGAGGAGATCTCCTCCTTTATGATTTTTAATACCCCTTTATATCATTGGCTATGTTTAGATTGCATCCAGATATATTTTTTTTTATTATTATTATTTACATTTATTTCTAGGTTTTTGCCCATTTTAATCCCCTTCCCAATGTAGTGGTAGCCAATTAGCCCATCCCCTCCGTTAGGCCTCTCCCCATCACTTTGCACAAGCCTCCTCCGTTGCGTGTGATGCACCCACAGCCTCTTTTCGAACCACCGCTGATACATCGTCACTGGAGAGCCTAATGCGCTCGGAGGAAGGCACACAAGGTGTGATTGGACCAATCAGTAGATGCCTGAGCCAGCGTACATTGCAACGTGAAAGTGATAGAGACAGTGAGAGCACCATCTACCCACCCAAAGAGAGCACTGCCAATTTTCTTTTTTCAATTCTTGGGCCCCGGCTGTTGATGGCAAACAGCATGACTGGGATTCGAACTCACGATCCTCGGGTCATAGTGGTAGCGTCTTTGCCGAGCCACTTGGGGCCCCTATCCAGATATATTTTAGAGTGTTCCAGGTAGCCAGGTTCCAAAAAATTCTCCATCCATTCGTTTGACAGAAAGCTGCACTACACACTTCTAATCACAGATGTTTGAGGAAGCTAGAATAACTTTTATACTAATCTTTTTTTTTAAATCTTATTTTAATATTATGTTGTCATTATTTTAATTTTCTATTTTATACTTTTCAAGCATGTGTGTTATTTTTAATTGTTTATTAATAAGTATCATGTGAGACAATGAGGGAAGAAAATGCCTACATAATTTTAAGAACATAGTTTTTGTATTTAAAACATTATTAAATAAAATTAATTTCTTCCTACTCTGCTCTAATCTATATTTACAGAACCCATTACTGAATTTTCAAATGTTAGAAAGTCAACCTAAGGCATCTCCAACACTATTCTCTTTCTGCTGTGTTACTATAAGAGTTTTTGGTTCTACATTTAAAAAAAAATTACCCATGCAGTTTTAATAAAGCCAAATGCGGCAAGAAAACCACAAACATTGAAACTCTGAAATCATCAGTGTGGCTGTAGTTACAGGTCATTACCACATCAACCACACTCTTTGTTGGCAGTTTGTTGAATTTCCCACTCTTAAAAAGGTGTCATGGTACTACTAGTGTCCAAAACCCATAATTCATTTTTACAAGTGGTACATTTTCCCATTGGTTTTAGAGAACTGTTTTTGGAAACCATCATGAAGATAGTACCATTGTACTATTTTGTAAAGGTAGATTGCAAACACAATATGACTTCTGTGGAATTGCCTTACAGCAGGCATCTGACAGTACAGAAGTTAAACTGGCAAAACATCTTTTTTTTTTTTTTTTACAGCTTTGCAGCCAACCTACTGAGTGCCACCAGCAGAGCTCGTCACAGACTTGCCAGTCTTCCATATTTAATCAGGAGAAACTGGATTTCTATAGGCATATCTGGTGCTGGCCTGTGTGCTGTTCCAGTTGTACAGGTTTGAGCAGTTTTCATGTTGTTAATTGTTTTGATAATCTTTATTTTTTTTTGTTAATGGTTAAAACAAGGTATTATACTACACAATACATTTCCAAATATATTGTGAAAATATAGAATTTTGTGCAAAATACTTGGTGTTCATATTTTAATAAAAAAAGTAAACTGTTCATGTTATATTTATTAGAGCTAAAGTGACACATTTCAAGCCTTTTTTGATTTCATGTTGAAAAAAGTCAAACATCTGGCCTGAAATACGATTAAGAAAACAAAAATCAGAGACTGCGTCTTTTAAACACTCTTTGATTATCTCCAGCTGTTGACTGACAAACCTGCAACCAACCAGCAGAGACTCAGCCAGACTGAGAATCGGGCTAAAATCAGAGTATAAAGCTTGTAGTATAACCTCAGTGTGATTTTCAATTTTCTCTCATTTTACTGGGCAGGATACAGTAACTCACCAAGAATTGATTCGTAGAGCATCATCATTAGTCACAGACAGTGCAAACACCTACCTCTCTCAAACTACTATGGCACTGGTGGACTCCCTAACTGCATATACCAAAGTGAGTAAGTTTGCTTTTAGTACTATGTGTAGTGTTTTAAAGATATAAAATTAGTATTCCATGAACATTACTGTGCTTTCACTCTCCAGACAATACAAACCCTCATAACTCTTCACAAAGGATACGTGGCTAATATCAACAAGTTCAATCCTACACAGGAGGACAAAATATGGCAGATGATAGATTACAAGCGCCAGGAGGTAACAAGTCAATAATCAGCAAATGTCACAATATTTGTACTTTAAGTCATGACCATATTGTGTTTTCCTTCATCCTTCAAGCAATCTTGATGTTAAAAATAAATGTATTTTAATTACATCTGACATTTTCATTACTCTAAACAAAAGTTTCTGATTTGATTAGGTCAGTAACTTAAAGGAGAACTGCAAAAAATTTGAGAAAGACTGGAACATGGCAGTTGACCTATCACAGCTGGCTGCTGAAGCTGCTTTTAATGCAGGTAGGATGTTTGTAGTTCTATAACATATAGGTAGCACATTGTTGATCAGTACAGCTCATATCTCACAGAAGTCCAAAATCTCAGATTATTAGAATATTGTCAGTTTGAGTAAATGAGTATAAAGAGTATAAATAGTGAATCTCTCAGAGCTACAACTGCACACTGTCAACATCGAGACTCTCTAAGTGATAAATATGAGAAATATGAGTAAATGAGTTTGACTGTTATAAGATTA
>BRDA01052500.1:0-30761 GCA_036984385.1 Crenuchus spilurus | reverse complement strand
AAAGTCCTCTTTTCAGATGAAAGTCACTTTTACATTTCATTAGTAAATCAGCTGCTAGAGTCTGGAGGAAGAGTGGAGAGACACACAATCCAAGTGTCTGAAGTCCAGTGTGCAGTTTCTGCAGTCTGTGATGCTTTGAGCTGCTGCTGTTGCTCCACTGTGTTTAGTCCAAAATCAGCATCTACCAGGAGATTTTAGAGCACTTCATGCTTCCATCTGCATAAAAGCTTTATGAAAATGCTGGTTTCCTTTTCCAGCAGCTGCCCACAGTGTCAATACTACTACTATTACTGTGCTTCATTGACCAGCCTGCCCACGACCTATAAGCCATACTGGTTAACATTAATACAACAAAAAGCTTAAAATATTTCACTTTAAGAGTAAGTCAACGACAAGAATTAGTGCTAAAGCTTCAAAAGGAGTTATCAATGGGGTTGTACAGTGTGTGTGTGTGTGTGTGTGTGTGTGTGTCCTTCAGTAAGTCTTTAGCTGTCACTCTAGCATTCTTCTATAGCTATTAATGAAAATAAAAGTATTGGACTGGCCAGTGTTTATGACATGATTTATGTACATGTAACCAGGTTGGATCAACTACATTATACTGCACGTGTCCATCTGAGTTTTATAATCAAATGCATATACTGATGTGGATTTTTTGGATCTGATACAAAAAACTGTAATTAACAATTCATTGCATCTGATAGCAATATACTGATAATTTAAACAAACAGTTTTAATGTTTAATGTCATGTAAAATTTGGAGATGCTGTGGGGTCTAGAAAAACAAAGTTATACAAGCAAAACTAGCAGCTATAATTTTAATGTGGCACAGATAATGTAGTTTTAAATATTCAAATAATATCAGCCACTGATTTATCATGTATTCTTAATCATTTTGTGATTTTTTTATTTTTAATTTTTGCTTTAGGAGCAGATGTAGCTTCAGCTGCAGCCCAGAATAACCTGCAGATTGCGCGGTCTCATGTAGAGCAGGCATGGAAAGGCTCACTTGAGGCAGAAAAAGAGCTGACAAACAGCAAAGCAGCGGACAGCAAGAGGCTACGCACTGCAACCCAAGAAGAGGAGGAAATTCCAGAGGCCTATCTGAGAGAGGACTAATCAAAAGCAGTAATACAGCTGTCGATATTAAAGATATGCCCAGCACTACTTCCCCCATTATTTCAGTATTAAAAGAGCTGCATCTTTATTCACAGGGAACTGCACAATGTCATTCTCTCTCTCTCTCGCTCTCTCTCTCTCTCAGGACAACCAGTTTCAAGCCTTTATAAATTACAAAGGCAGTAAAATGCAAGGCATAGATTGACAGTTAAAAAACAGAACATTTAGAGCCACTACATTCATTTAGACAATGGTACGGGGATAATTTTTTTACAAGTAATTTTTTTTATTAGCAGTCATGTTGTCAGCCCCCTTTATTACTGAGGAATGAGGTTTCACACTAAGCACAGGTAACTGAAATTAATGCAGTCTAATTTAAATGATGTTAAAGTGGCATGTGAAAATGCCAAAGAAAGAATATATTGTGTTATGGATGCTGGATGTCTCTCTTTTTGAGATAGCTTCATAATGAGTAGTATTTTTTACAAACTTGTGTAATTGACGTATAATTTAGCTCCAGAGTATGTGATTTTTAAAGCTAAAATATGTTAATTGGCTTGGGGAAGGGGGCAGGGCTAGTTTTGTACTGTGTATAGTTTGGACACTGGTATTGGAAAAGCTTTGTGAAGTCATATGTACAGGATCACATTCTGTACACCTTTTCTGCCTTTGTAATTATTACATTATGTAATAAAATCTGTAGATTGTATCTTAAATGTTGTATTTTGAGCATTTATTGCAGTTTTATTTCAAATCTGACTTCATACAGGTGCATGAAAAAGTTTTTTTTTTTCGTGGCAGGACATTACTGAAGTACCCTTGAGCAAGTCACCTAACCGCCAACTGCCAGGTGCTGTGAATAGGCACCCATCACTTAGGGCAAGTGTGTTCACTATTGTTTCACTGTACAGATGGATTAACTGCGGAGGTCAAATTGGTCAATGATGGTGCACTTTCACTTATACGGTAAGAAACTAAGATGTTTTAGGAGTCAAGGAAGCCAATGGTGAGATTGAACCATTTCATTAGACTTTTTAATGTTGTACAGCAGCAGACGTGGAGCACCGTATGCACATCTGATTCTTCTCTTGGACTTGTATTTAGACATTTTATGGGACATAAAACACTACAGCATCATGCAGTACAGGCCTAAAACTGGAATGTTGCTATTATGTTTGAATATGCATAATGCAAATTAATTATTTAAAAATCATACAGTTTGGTTTTCTGGATCTTTCACAGATTGTGTACATATGAAAATTACAGACCTCTCCATTCTTTATTGGATGGGAAAACCTGCAGAATAGGCAGTGTATAAAATATTTATTTTCTCCATTTTACTGGTGGAGAGCATTAACAAATCATATTTGGATAACTCCACCAAATATACACAAAATGAAGGTGTTTATTATTAAGGGAGAAAAAAAATCAAACCCACATGGCCCTGTGTGAAAAAGTGATTGCCCCCTAAACCTAATAGCTGGTTGGGCCTCCCTTAGCAGCAACAACTGCAACCAAGCGTTTGCGATAACTTGCAATGAGTCTTTTACAGAGTTGTGGAGGAATTTTGGCCCACTCATCTTTGCAGAATTGTAATTCAGCCACATTGGAGGGTTTTCGCGCATAAATGGCCTTTTTAAGGTCATACCACAGCATCTCAATAGGATTCAGGTCAGGACTTTGACTAGGCCACTCAAAAGTCTTCATTTTGTTTTTCTTCAGCCATTCAGAGGTGGACTGCTGGTGTGTTTTGGATCATTGTCTTGCTGCAGAACCCAAGTTTGTTTCAGCTTGAGGTCACGAACAGATGGTCGGACATTCTCCTTCAGGATCTTTTGGTAGACAGCAGAATTCATAGTTTCATTTATCACAGCAAGTCTTCCAGGTCCGGACACAGCAAAACAGCCCCAGACCATCACACCACCACCACCATATTTTACTGTTGGTATAATGTTCTTTTTCTGAAATGCAGTGTTTCTTTTATGCCAGATGTAATGGGACACACACCTTCCAAAGAGTTCAACTTTTGTCTCATCGGTCCACAGAATGTTTTCCCAAAAGTCTTGGGGATCATCAGGATGTGTTCTGGAAAATTTGTGACGAGCTTTAATGTTTTTTTTACTCAGCAGTGGTTTTTGTCTAGGAACTCTGCCATGCAGGCCATTTTTGCCCAGTCTCTGTCTGATGGTGGAAGCATGAACACTGACCTTATCTGAGGCAAGTGAGGCCAGCAGTTCTTTGGATGTTGTTGTGAGGTCTTTTGTGACCTCTTGGATGAGACGTCGCTTCGCTCTTGCGGTAATTTTGGGCAGCCGGCCACTCCTGGGAAGGTTCACCACTGTTCCATGTCTTCACCATTTGTGGATAATGGCTCTCACTGTGGTTCGCTGGATTCCCGTAATTTTGATTCGCTGGATTCCCGTAATTTTGATTTGTCCTGTATTGTTTAATGATAGAATATCAAATTTAATGTGATCACATGCCAGCATGGCACAGTGTTCAGTCATAGCTAATGCCATGGTGGATTAAACCATTTTTACAGAGTCTGTTTTTTTACTCATTAATGGCAGTTTGGTTTGGGTGGTACTATTATAAGGCTTTTCCTTTTTGAGTATGTTTTTGAGTTGTCGTGTTCTAGTCTAATCTAAAAATTAAAAGCACCACAAGCTGCTTTAGGAGCAGAGTAGTGCTATGAGAATATAATGAAAGTAAAGCTCTATATAAGTGGCAGAAGATTAGAAGATGCTTTGATTAATTGGATTCACATTATGTCTTATGGAAATATTGCTTCAGTTATTGTTAGTTTTGGTTCTCATCAGGCACTTCAGAACAGATTAATGATGAAAACTGAGGTCCCACTGTACATCATAAAGTGTTGGTGTTGAATTCAGTGAGGTTGTTAGGATTACAGTACAATCTCAGTCTCTGAGAAGATGCAGAATGAAGGTTTAAGTATATAGTTAAGATCATTTTACTTTTCAGCCACTGTGGCCAGAATGTTCTATTGTGCAATAAACCCTCACAGCAATGTACCAACATCAAGACACTGGATCTTTAGTCCAGGACTAAGCTGAAAAAGTGTAGTGTAGCATCTTTGCAGGTTGCTGTAATCACCAGCAGATGGCATGTTAGGCCAACTTTGATGATAATGTTCTCCCACATTCTGGATGAATATAATTAGGCTTACTGTGACCAGAGCTGAACTGTATTTGTGCTTTGCTTCTTGTGACAGCAAAGTATTTTACTATTTTACAAGTAAAACAGTTCACAGTTCTTTCAAACACAACATCATTCTGTTGTATGGACAAAGCATGGGCACACCTGGCATTAAACATACAGCCAAGGTTAATGTTTAGTCCTATTTTATTGGCAGTTCTACTCTACAGGGACTAGACAAGCTGTGTGTATCAACTTAATGCAGCTGAATGAAGGGCTGTTTACAAAAGTTTGGACACATAGTTTACTTATAGATGAAATAAGTCTAACTCAGGACTTGCCAAAGGGCTTACTGATTGGCGAGTGCTCCCACCCTTTATATACTTTGATATGTTCATGGCTCATTATGAGTCTTGTATGGCAGATGTTCTGCAAATGGTTTCTTCAGCTGGTGCTACATCTGTTATTAGCCGTGCAATATCAAGCAGGATCAAAATAAAGCTAACATGCAAACGCTAAAGGCAACAAAAGCAAAAGAAAAAAAAGCTGAACCATTTTTGGCAGTAGGCCTAGTTGTGATATTTGGTAGTTTTGACAAGGCCTGCATCGTTTAGAGACTATGCAATGAAGACTAATGATTAGCAGGCCTTAATGTGTCTGAACAAAAGTGCCAAAAAGTAGACAAAATTAGTCCTGTCCTGATGTATCCAGGCTTGATCATGTCCTCTGTGGCTCTATGCAGCTGCCCTTTTCATAAGCATTACTCACTGGCATGCTATGCGATGGCACACAGTAACACTGTAGTGCATTTGCTGCAGTGACCTTTTCTATGTCAGTGAAACACAGCAGTGGTGTAGTTGAATGCACCTTGCTCTGCACTGATGGGGTTAAGTCCAAGAGCGTTGACACAAAAGAGAGCCCACTGAACCTCCTGTTTAAGGGTCCTTGAGGACTCATGCAGCATTCCTGGGCCAGGCAACACCCTCGCTGAGCAAGCTTCTTGATGGAAAGAAGAAAAAAGGAAAGAAAGAAAAATATGAGTTGTTTTAAGTGTGCCTGCCAGAACCCATTTAGCTCAGTTTATTGTAGATAAAGTCTGCTTGATCACCTAACGATAAGCACTACAGAAGCAGCATCAGAACTGTGCAGTCACTGCAACATGCTTTGGACCAGATAAATCATCTAAGACACTTGCTGTACAATCTGAACTTCATTACAAATAAAATGCTGCAATTTGTGGAGAAACCATTAAGAGTGTTACACGATTGGGACAAAAGTATTGGGACACCTGCTCATTCACTGTGTTTTCAGAAATGTTTAGAGTTTATACAGCTTTTGTTGGAGTAACTGTCTCTGCACTACAAAAACAGCACTACTTGAAATAAGCCGAATATTCCTAAATGTGATAAATTTTTCTTGTTTTGAGAAAAAAAATCTGCCAGTGGGGTAAACAAAAGTTGTTTGGCTAGAATTATTATAACTCGCAAATGAATCTAACTCATATGTGTTTGTTAATTGAACAAAATTTCAAAAATGTTTAAAAATGAAAGAAAATTGTGCTTCTTACAAGCAAAAATAGCTTTTCTTAAGAAATATTTGTTTTTAAATGAGTGTTACTTGCTCTTGATTTAGAGTCATTAAATACATTTCTTAAATTGAGAATTTGTTTAAGTGGCCTTATTCTTTAAATAAGAAAAATAATTTTATTCTTATTCTGGAATTTCAACCAAACTATAGTCTGGTATATAACTGTAGTCTGGTAACTGGTAAATAAAGCTCAAGATGAGCTGAAATATCTTGTTAAGAAAAAGTTAGATATGTGTTTTTAGAATGAGCTTAATTTTCTTGTGCAAAACTTGCTTGTTAA
The DNA here is from genome assembly GCA_036984385.1 of Crenuchus spilurus. Classification (NCBI taxonomy): domain Eukaryota; kingdom Metazoa; phylum Chordata; class Actinopteri; order Characiformes; family Crenuchidae; genus Crenuchus; species Crenuchus spilurus. The sequence goes on along the minus strand of BRDA01052500.1, from coordinate 24,619 downwards.
GATTTTATTTGTCTTTTTAGAAAAGAAAAGAAAAAAAATGTCCATAAACAAGGTTTTTTACATTCTTAAAAATCATTTTTTGCAGTGCTGTCCAGGGAAGGCTTTGTACTAGATTTTGCTGTGAGGATTTGATTGTGTTCACCCACAAGAGAAGTGTTGGTGAGGTCAGGATGTTGGATGATCACCACCACCAAATCATTTCCAACTCATCCCAAAAGTTGGATGGAGCTCCACAGCTCAATGCTGGGCTTTATACTCCTCTAGCCCGTCTGGCATTAGACACAGTGCCAGCTGGTTCATGTTTACTCTTATTCTATTGGCAGTACTTACATGGACTAGACAAACTGTGTGGCTGAATGCATTCATTAGAACGGGTGTCCACAAACTTTTGGATACATAGTGTATCAAGAAAGAAAAACGGCGATAACAAATGGAGAAGAAGGTCTGCATCGCTGTCACTCATTCCAGTGAGTCGACCTTCTTGAATATTTGAATCATGTGGAGTGCCTCTTAAATATTTTACTCCATCTGTAAGGAGGAGTAACACACCATTTTCTGTATTGTGATGCTACGTGACCTCTAAAAGCACACCAAAGTAAAATAAATTGCAATAAAAATCATAGATAGGAATGTATGTGGGGGGCGGGGTTATGGTCTCCATCCCTTCCACACCCTGAAATAATATTATATTTAAAGATCACTGAAGATGAACATGTACTTCTCTTTCAGAAGCCATTTGGAGACTCTGATCAAATCCACAAGTGATGCTCCTACAGATGCTCAATCTTCTACACAGTAAATCTGCCAGTGTTAAATCAACACTATTAGAGTTAAATTAACACTGAGAGTGTCAAAATGTAGCACTCTCAGTGTTAATTTTACTCTAATAGTGTTAATTTAACACTGGCAGATTTACTGTGTATGGTAGAAAGGTGAGGTAGGACAGTGTCTCGGTGTCTTCTACCATAGAAGACTGAGTATCTGGAGCAGCAGCTAGAAAATAATTTTCTACAGAAATAAACTTGTGTTGTCATGGAAATTCGTGGGTGAACTTTTGAGCGGTAGTGTATCAGTATTATTTATATTTTAATTTCATCTAACAACGTCATATTTATAGCTTCTGAGACAAGCCACCCACTTTGTGTATTCATTTTGTACTGTAAGATTATATGTGTGTATAGTTCTGCACTTACAGACTGTAGTCCATCTGTTTCTCTGTAGACTTTGTTCACCCTGTTCTTCAGTGTTCAGGACCTCCACAGTCAAGGTGCATCATTCTCAGCAGTGACAATGATGTGGTGGTGGTGTGTTAGTGTGTGTTAAACACTGTGTCACTGACTGTCCTCTATTAGACACACCTACCTTGTTGGTCTTGTAGATGTAAAGTCAGAGACAGCAGCTCAGCACAGTTTGTGTTGGTCCTCTAGTCCTGACACTGTTGGCTGGTTGGTCATTATTTTCACTCCAGCAGTGACACTGATGTGAACATCAGTAGCTCTGTTGTGTCTGATCCACACTAAAACAAACTATGAATTAATGAATGAATGAACATTACACTTATATAGCGCCTTTCTCAAACCTAAGGATGCTTTACAATCAACACACTCCATTTAGACACTTCGAACTCAAACACACACACACACACACACACACACAGGTGAGAAGTGGCAGCCAGTCGCGAACAGTGTACTCTCAGCTGGAGTGACTGTCCACCTGGAGGACTGTATCGAGCACTAGGGGGATCACCCAGGACAGAGTGCCAACCATATCTGAACATACATACATACACATTCATTCACACACACCAGGGTCATTTTAGAGTAGCCAATTCACCTAATCTCCATGTTTTTGGACTGTGGGAGGAAACCCACACAGATACAGGGAGAACATGGAAACTCCACCCAGTAATGAACCAATGAACACTAAGCCACCACCACCACGTCACTGTCACTGCAGTGCTGAGAATGATCCACCTGCTCTGTGAGGATCCTGACCACTGAAGAACATGATGAACAAAGTATACAGAGAAACAGATGGACTAAGTGGAGATAAAGCAGACAATGAGTGTAGACAGAGGTGTTCATGTGGTAGCTGACTATCTGAAGTATTAAGACATCTGAATGATTTTTATTGGTCCAATCATCATTAAATTTAAAGGGCAGCTTTAGGGGGACTTTGTCTTGCCATTACAGGTCCTGTGGTGCTGATAGAGCCGATCTGATCTAGCAAAGAGAACAGAGAGAACACAAAACATGCAGTGACAGAACTATAGTGTTTCTGCGAGAACAGCCCTGTGAACTGAGATGGTAAAAGCTCCTGCTGAATGCATGTATCTCTTCTCTGTTGTCAAGGGTTTGTTTGGGTCATTTAGGCTGTTGAAAGGAACAGATCCCCATTGAAAGAGGATCAGCGCTCCATGCTGAGGGGTTGTGGGAGAAGCTGGGGGATCTCTGCTTTTCCTGGCTTGTTTAAAAGGCTAGTTTATTAGAAGAGGCTTCGCTGGGTGAGTGAGACAAATCCTAGAATATAATCTAACCCAGGGTTATCAAGGACAAGCCCGTGGACTGTGTATTTTTAGTCCCAATGGGCTTCTCAGTAGCTATAACAACAACTATGTGAACTGTGATATCATCACAACACCAAATAATGATTAACTATATCCTTTAAATAATGTGCACTCTGATCAAACTGCACTAAGTAACAATAATAAAACACAGTATAGGCCTGTATGGTAATATTTTAGCATCACACAAACATGAAGCCCATTAGTCACACATCAAAAAATCTGAAAATCATAAAAAAAGCACTTCTGGTCATAATTTTATTTCAAAAGGGAAGTTATTTACAAATAAGGTGAGATAATTCAGGCCTTTTTTGTTTTAATGTTGATCAGTATGACATATCTCATGAGTTAGTCAGTCAGTCACAGTAATATGATGGTCAGTACTAGTGTTGGCACTGTGGGCAGCTGCTGGGCATCTCCATAAAGCTTGTGAGCAGATGGAAGCATGAAGTGCTGTAAAATCTGCTGGTAGGTGTTGACTTTGGACTAAACACAGTAGAGCAACAGCAGCAGCTCAAAGCATCACAGACTGCAGAAACTGCACACTGGACTTCAGACACTTGGATTGTGTGTCTCTCCACTCTTCCTCCAGACTCTAGCAGCTGATTTACTAATGAAATGTAAAAGTGACTTTCATCTGAAAAGAGGACTTTGTACTGAGTAACAGTCCAGTTCTGGTTCTGCTCAGTCTAGGTAAGACACTTCTGATGTTGTCTCTGGTTCAGGAGTGTTGATATTAGGAATGTGACAGTTGTAGCTCTGAGAGATATCCAGATCAAATATAATAATAATAATAATAATAATAATAATAATAATAATAATTATTATTATTATTATTATTATTATTATTATTATTATTATTATAAGCGCACGTTATTAATCACACACACACACACACACTTAATCGACATTAAAAAAGCTTGAAATATGTCAATTCATGTGCAATGAATATTAAATATATGAAGGTTTACCTTTTTGAATGAAATTATAAACAAAAATGGACTTTTTCATTCTAAACGAATTCCTTAATGTGTGCATGGTGTGATGGTCAGCAAAGTGTTTTCTTCATTTTAACCTAAAAAATCTTGCAGATTAACAATACAGGAAGATGCTAATCATGTTCCTGACTTTTAGAACAATAAAGATGGAAACAAAAAGAAAATGCTGACTGGTTTAAAGGGAGGAGCTTTCATGTATCTCCAGGATTAGAGTGTTAATTTGTGCATGTCCCAATTTGGGGGGTGGGGGTGGGGTGTATATTTAGGGTGAGGCACAGATTGGACAGTGGATATATTCATGAGGGGTCTTTGGCAGGATTAGCAAAAGGGTACAAGGGATTACATCTTGTCCAGACTTCAAATTAACACACATTCATGAAAAGGGCTCTCCAACAGTAGAATAGACCTTGAGTGACGACAAAGTACAATAGAAGTGATATTGGACCAATAGACCAGTTACTTTATTTGTATCATTTATTTATGTGTGATAATGAGATCTGTATATCAGTCAGGGAATGAGGCCCCACCATGTCCATGAACATTCCTAGACTCCTGTCTTGACTGTAGTGAACCGAAGCATATAATGAGACAACTGCATAGTTTCAATCAGATTTCTTAATAAATACAGAGCACTGCCAGCTGTTTTAGCAGTATATATCTTCTCTTCTTCATACATGAATTATAAAACAGTCATTACAACCCAAATCCTGTCCATTACAGTCACATTCCCACCCAGTATAATAAACACTCAACTAATACAGCCAAAACCCTGCACATACGACCACAAACTTACACAATACAACCAGCTCCATCTAATATTACATGAAAACCCCACTGAATACAGTCAAAACCCCACTGAATACAGTTAAAAAACTCCAACCAAACAACCATAATCCTACACAATACAACCAAAAGTCCACCCAGTACATCCATAAACCCAATCAATACAGCCAAAACTCCACCAATACAATCAAAACTCCAACCATAGGACCAAAACACTACACAATACAACCAAAACTCCACCCAGTACAATAGAATACACTTAATACAAGCAGAACTCCATAGTGCAACCATGAATTCACTCAATACAACCAACTCCATCTAATATTACATGAAAAACCCCACTCACTACAGTCAAAACTCTGCCAATACATTCAAAACTCTAACCTATACAACCAAAACTCCACAAATACAGTCGAAACTCCAACCATACAACCATAATCCTACACAATACAACTAAAACTCCACCAATATAGTCAAGACCCCCACTCAATACAGCCAAAACTCTTTTCAATACAGTAAAAACTCCAACCAATACAACCAAAACTCCACCCAGTATAACAATAAACCCACTTAATACAGCCAACACTCCACCCAGTACAACCATAAAACCACTCAAAACAATCAAAACTCCACAAATGCAATCAAAACTCCAACCATACAACCTTAAACCCACTCAATACAACAAAAACTCCACCCAGTACAGTCAAGACTCCAACCATACAGCCATAATCCTACACAATACAACCAAAACTCCACCCATCATAAACATAAACCCACTCAATATGACCCAAACTCTAGCCAGTTACTCTACCCAGTAAAACTTAAACTCCTTCCAGTACAATAGAATCCCTGGCTCCACAACCAAAATCCCACCAAATACAACCAAAAGTCCACCTGATACAACCAGAACACCACTCAATATAGTCAGAACTTTAACCATACCACCAAAACCAGGTGTAAATGTGACTGAAGAATAACTATTCACTGTAATGACCACCATGCATAAAAGGGTTAAAATGTAGACTGGGTCAGTGATTCAAATCTGAAAAGACAACGAATTGCAAAGAGTTAGAGAAATACTAGATTTCATGATGCTATAGTTATAACTGCATTTGCAAGCATTTTAGAGAAAAGACAGTATGTTCCTGACTCAAATCCAGACTTGGAGGACAATGCTCCTCTAAAATCAGCTGATGAGGTAATTCTACTGAATTGTTGTAAGCACATCTGTCTAACAGTATGCTAAACTGCTTGGTGGTTATATAAAGCATATCATAAGAAGTATAAAGAATAAAAAGCAGTGAATTCATACTGTAGCATAAGTGGTAACTTTCCAGAAGTCATTATTTAAGTGTAGCATCTAGGGACTGCAGCACTGTGTAAGAAGGCCAATGTACAAAAATACACTGGAAAAACACATAAGATTTGAGTTTCTATTCAACGGTTAAGTCCACAACCCAGATAGCAGATGATTCTGGGCCAAAAATTGGTCACTTCTTACACTTGTACTTGTACAATAACCTTCCATATGAAGAACACTCATCAAAATCAGAAAGACCTGAAGGCCTTTGTAAGGAAAGGTAAAGAATAGAGAGAAAATGAGAAGACAAAAGAACTAAAGTGAATAAGACTAAATTCATAACAATAGATAAGGCTGCTAACTTTACCACTGATGGACAAAATGTTGAAGTGGTGGTTCAATTATTGACAAAAATGGATCCAGCAGAACCAGACTAACATTCAGCAGAACATGGATTAAACAAATGGGGAAGATCTTTAAATGTAACCATTTGTCTCTCATAAAATTACAAAATTAGAATATCATGGAAAAGTTCATTTTTAGTAATTCAATTCAAAAAGTTAAACTCATATTTTATAGATTCATTACACACAGAGTGTCTATTTCTAGTGTTTGTTTCTTTTCATGTTGATGATTATGACCGACAGCCAATGAAAAACCAAAACATTACAATATTATATAAGACCAATTTAAACAATAATTTTTAATACATAAATGTTGTTCTACTGAAAGTATGTGCATTATATGCTCTCAATACTTGGTCTGGGATCCTTTTGCATGAATTACTGCATCAGAGTGGCGTGGGATGGAGGTGTTCAGCCTGTGGCACTGCTGAGGTGTTATGGAAGCCCAGGTTGCTTTGATAGCGGCCTTCAGCTCGTCTGCATTTGGGTCTGGTGTCTCTCATCTTCCTCTTGACAATAGCTTATAGACTCTCTGTGAGGTTTAGGTCAGGTGAGTTCGGGGGTTCGGATTCCTGCACAGTTTGGTGCCCTTCCTGACTAAACACTCCAGATTCAACTCAGTGGGTAATGACCAGGTTTAATTGTGGTATCAACTGTACTGGACACTGGCCCTCCAGGACTGGAACCGATCTGCTCTACAGCACTAAGAGTCCAGGCATAGCATCCCTCCTTTACTGTCTGGGAAGATAAATAATAATATTTTTTAAATCTATGTATTGAAAAGAACAACACTGCCGAGGTCTTTATATAAGATATTATTTTCCCAAATAGTATATATGCATTGTTGTGTCTACAAAACAAATAATCGGTTTGGTTCATTTCTACAAAGAGCAACAGGATGTCTTTATATAAACTCGTCTTTTCCAGCTTTTGTGCTTTTCTCACAGATAAAACGTAGTCTAAAACCAAAATAAATAATAATGGGTTCAGTCCACTTATTTTAAAACAATTGGCAGAAGCAGGTGGTGAGCTCGATCACCCCTGTGTTAGGCGGAGAAGTGGTACAGTCCAGTCTCTGCCTGGTCCCTATGGAGTTGTTGCTGAGGAGCTTTCAGAGTTTCGGGGAGAGCGAGAGAAGGCGGGCGGTGATATGGCGCTGAGAATGACTGCCCATCTCAGGAATAACCCGTTGCGACCCGGGATCAGTCACACAGCTCTGATTCTGCTCTGCTTCGCGTCTGGTAGGCTTTGTCCTTTACACGTTTGCACTAAAAGTGTGTGACTGTGAAGTGCTCCAGTAACTAGTGCAGAGCTTCAGGCTCAGCGTTTGTTTCCCTGCTCTGATACACGTGGTACAGCTTATAAACAAAAGACTAAAACTACTCAGTCTGGACACTTTTACTGGTTTTAATGCAGTGCAGAGCATCTCAGGATGTAAAGTCATCTCACACCTTGTGTAAACATCTATTTTCTCATGTTGTAAGCTTATTATAAGTTAATTTAACCTCTAACTAGACATTTTTACTTGTTTTAAGTAACTTTTGTTTGCTAAAATGATCTCGCTGTATTGGTTGCTTGTCTTTTCATCTGAATTTTGCTTAATATACTCAAAACAAGTTTTATAATAAGCTCACAACATTCTCAAAATTAGAGACATTTAGACTAGATTTAAGATAATTTAACACATCTAGACATTTTTTTTACTGTTTTAAAGTAACTTTTATTTACTAAAATGATTTCACTGTTGGTTGCTTATCTTGTAATCTGAAAATTTTACTTAAAACAAGTCTGGTTTTAAGGCAGTCTTATAATAAGCTCAACATTCTCAACACAAGACATTTAGACATGATTTAAGATCATTTAACAGTATATCAATACATTTCTAACTTATGAACTTAATTAGAACTTTTAACTTATAAGATAATTTTATGCATTTGTCTTAAAAGACACAAAAGTATCTGCCAATACAGGGAGAAGTTTGCTTAAAATATTAGACATTTGGACTAGATATAAAAGATTTCACTTGCTAAAATAATTTGCAGTAAAATCACTTCTATTTCTATGTAAACATGTATATCTGTTCTGGAATCTTTCCACTACCATTGAACCTTAGAAACTAGTGATGGGCTGATCAATACTGCAGTATTAACATTTAATTCCTAATGTTTTTCATAAAACCAATTTTCATGTGAAAATATCAACTTTAGAAAACTCATTCTGATTTTTTTCTGGCATAAAACAAAATTTCACCAGCCGTATTTTTTTTATTTAAAACATATTTTAACTGTCTTATAATCAAACATACTTTTTATATTGGAGACTGTTCAATTTTTCAGTAATGTTATGAAATACACTTGTATTTGTACTGACCAAAATAACCGTCATACATGTTGGCCACATTTAATCTTAAATCTAGTCTAAATAAAAATTTCACTAGACTGACATAGTTTTTGCTTATTTTAAGATTTATCTGCCAATATAGTGAGATATTTACTTAATAAAGTGACCTAAGCAAGTAAGAAATGTCTAGTTAGGTGTTAAAATGTCTTAATAATAATAATAATAATAATAATAATAATAATAATAATAATTAATAATAATCACTTGCTAATATATTATTTTTGCCTGTTTATTTTAACATTATCAGTATGTATATCATTATGGCGATGTTGATATTGTATTACATGGAAAATGAGTGGTATCGCCCACCCCTCACAGCAACTAGTGAGTGATGGGGACATTAGTCTGATGGCCCGTTAAGGTTTCTGGCTGTGTCCTGTTTGTACAAATACAAGCTTTGAGTTTTATTTTGCTTTTCATTATTTACATCTCTCTGTCTCTGATGACAAAGGTATGTTCAGACCCTTAGACCTGTGTTCATAGCTATATGTGAGGAGTTTAAGTATTGTTTTCTAAGGTACTTCCCCTACAGACCGAGTCGACCCCTTTAGGTAGGTTTAGCATTAAACACACTGCTAAGTGACCTTTTCTTTGCATTCCATCATGAAATATATCCTCATGTGTCAGACAGGGGTAATGTGATTCTGTTCCACAAATAATAGACAAAACTTGAACCTGGTTTCATCACCTGGAGTGTTCTTTTTACACACACATTCTCCACCTGTCACGACTCTTAACAAAGCCTCTGCCGGGTTGTGTAGTAGGTCGTGTTCATGTAGGATGCAGATACAGTGACTGAGACAGTGTCGTGTCCTTGTGGCAGATTGATTTCTCCTTGGCCAGGCTCAATTCCTCCATCGTTAGGCTATTCCCCAGGTTCATGGGCATTGTGGAGACAAACAGTGTGGAAACTACACTGTTAAAAGGTAAAATATGTTTGGACGCTGATGAGACGTTTGTAAGCCATGCTTGTTTTCCCCCAGTTGAACCAGTAGCTGCATGGAGAGCTATTAGTGACCAATACTTAAGCTCCACTATAGTATGTAAGACCTTCATGCAGCAAGTGCATTTTTAAAAAGTGAATTGGCAGAATGTGGTTATGATTTTAAAGGTGCTTTTAGTTGTTTTTTTTTTTTTTGTTTTTGTTTCAGGCTGCACAGCACTAAAGAGACATTATGTAAGGTTTATCATACTACTCAGATTTGTCTCTAGAGGTCACCCTTCAGCAAGACAGACTAAGGAACTCAACAGGCAATCAGTGATGTTTACATGCACTTTATAATCTGATTACTGCAGAAAATCAGTACATCATTGATCAGTATTATAGTTCATTAGAACAGAAACCCAAAGTCAAACTGAAAAAGATGTGCAATACAAAAATGTGCAACTTCTGACAAGTATGTTGGGGCTCGTTTACCACAAATTACTGCATCAGTGCTGTGTGGCATGCAGGCAATCAGCTGTTTGAGCTTATTCTAATGTTTTGATCTGGCACTAGATCTTTGAATATAAAGTAATGAATCTCTTACTTCTGCACAGCTTATGTTCAAATCTTGCATTTAAATGTACATTTAAATTCAGGTGATTGTAAATATCATTGGCCAAATATCATTGGTACATATCAGGTGATATGTAAATATCATCAAATTAATTTATTTCAGTAATTCAGTTTGAAAAAGTAAAACTTGTAGATTAATTACACACAGAGTGTCTAATTCAAGTGTTTATTTCTTTTAATGTTGATGATTATGGTCTACAGCCAATGAAAACCCAAAAGTCAGCATCTCAAAATATTATATGAGACCAATTCAGAAATTATTGTAATACATAAATGTTACTCTACTGTAAAGTATGTACAGTATATACACTAAGTACTTGGTTGGGGCTCATTTTGCATGAATTACTGCATCACTGTGGTGTGGCATGGAGGTGATCAGCCTGTGTCACTGTTGAGATGTTATGGAAGCTCAGGTTGCTTTGATAGCAGCCTTCAGCTCGTCTGCATTGTTGGGTTTGGTGTCACTCATCTTCCTCTTGACAACAGCTCATAGACTCTCTGTGGGGTTTAGCTCAGGTGAGTGTACTGCCCAGCACAGTGATACAGTGGTTATTAAACCAGGTGTTGTAGGACATGAATGGGTTAATTGGTCTTGTGTGTAAACTCTTAAAGCCTTTAAACAGTATCTGTGTCTCTCGGAGGGGGTAAAATGTATTTTTAGAGATGATGTGTACTGTTGGTTGTTTGGAGGCTAAGGCAAAGGTCAGGATAGTCGGTGTCCCTGTTGGGGTGACCTTGTGTCCGGTGGGGTCAGCCATTGTGGCTCCCTCCTGCAGGTACGTCATGCATATGTGATCATTATTTATTTGACTGTGACTGATGGTGACATGGGGAACGAGCACCAAGAGGAGCAGAAAACAGCAGTTAAAATACCACGCAGGAGCCGGGGATTAGTCCTGGCATTCTGCTCTTTCTGTCCCACTGTCTCTCTTTTTCTCCCTCAGTTTCTTTCTCCCTCTACTCTTATTCTGCTCCCAGCTTACTCTCATTGCCAGTGCCATGATTGATACAGTCACCTTTGTTTGTGTTTACTTGTATTCAGTGATCTCTTGAAGTATAATGGCACCATTTCAGATGTAAACAAGTCATTTGATGTGCATTGTTGAGCAGTTTAATGCAGATATCATGATATCCACAACACATGTATTCTGTAGGCTATCCAAAACAACTAGTGTAGAAGTTTTATATAATGTAAATAATTATTATTTTTGCCTTACAGCACCTTCGATTCTCTCTCCACTTTAGATGGGCTTACAACTCAAACTGTAACAAATCCCATTCTGGGGGCTGTGGAGTAAATATAGACTGATCAGTCAGATTATTATACAAATGTCACATTTACAGGCACATCTGCAGGCAGCCTTATCAGTGTGGCACCTTTTAGAACAATGTTGGAGCTCCCCACAGTGTCAATGTGCCAGATCTAGATCCTGTATTATGGTAGCTCTGTCTACACAGATTTTTGAGTGTCTACATCCTCACTACACCAACTTTTAGTGTGAGTTTACAGCTATAAGAATATTGCAAATGAGTGTAAAGATGAATCTGATAAACATCTGAAATCTTTCCTTTTTGCTTGTTTGGATGAGTGGTAGCTACATCATCTAAAGTTAAACACTTTGGGGGTCTGGTTCCCGTCACCACTGTTGTGAAGAGTTCTGGGTAGAGAAGTTCCTCTGTGGCATTTCCTGTTAAACCCCTTTTTTAATTAAGCAGAAATTTTGGGGGAAAATTTGGTGGAATTCCCCTTCTTGTTTATTCTCCCTGAAGTAGTTCCTGTTGACATACTTCTGTTTTCATACTTCTGACCTTGACTACACCTTTGTCATGTGGTGATAATGTCAGATAGGAGAAAAGTACATGACTCGCAGGTCATTCTCAACACAAACTCTTAACCAGAGGAATGAATGTTAGCAGGGCTGTCATTCTGGATTTCCCTGCGTCATTGTCTTTTGGTTCCTTCTTTCCCTCATTCTCACCCCTCTCTTCTCTCCTTCTTTAATCGATAAGAGCACTAAAAGGTTACATGGGAATTGAGACATTAGTGGTGGGGGCTAACTCAAGCCTTTCAGCATTCTCTCGGCCTCTCGCTCTCTCTCTGGCCCTCTGTACTTGCTGCCATTAACAGCACTTTCATGGGATTCCAGTACGTTAGTGATGGTGTCATTAGTGCATTGTGTGATATGGTTTTGGATGGAAGTATGAATTTAATAGACATTACTTGGTATGAAGCAATGCTTGGTTGGCTTCTGCCAACAAAGGCCAACAAAGTTACTGTATACAGAACTGTGCAGAATGAGAAAGGAAACAGTATTTCATTATATATGCATCAGCTCTGCTTTATAGAGGAGGGAAATAAAACGCAGTGGCCTGACTTTGCATCTGGAATGTTTTGTGTTCCCCAGTCGTTGGATCAGAGATGTTTCCACTCTGTAGCACTGGGGCATTCCACTTGGAGAGGGGCTGAATAATGAATGACCTCTTTATATAGACCCTTTCATCTGGGTTCGTGAGAGCTTACCGGGAGGGGGGAGGTGGGCAGGTGGGGGGTGGATTCTGCAGCTCACCTTTAAAATCAACCACAAATCAACTGGCGTTTCACCCCTTTAGCTTTATATGGAATCTTCCAGTCTGTGCCCCACTATTGGCTTCAGTATACTTTAGAAGACTAAGTGCAATAGAAAATAACTTTTTGCACCTTTATCTTCCTGCACTTGTCTCGGCCTTCACCTAGTCCCATCATATGGACGTAATAGTCCCCTACAGCTCCTACAGATATGAATATTGGGATGAGTGTAATTTAAGGTTGTCAATAGAGTGAATGTTAGACGAGGGATTGTAAGTTAAGTTGATTTTCAATTGACTTTCAGTTTAACTTGATTAATGTCTTATTTGAAATGTTTGGCCCCGAGTGGCTCAGCAGTAGGGGTGCAGGAAAAAATCGCTTCGAGCTCGAGTCACGTTTCTCACATTGAGCGATTCAGAATCGATTCTTGTTTTCAAAAAATCGATTTTTTTTGGTGGTTTCGGATGTGCCTTCTCAGCCACCGTAGTGCTAGGCAAAACAAGGAAGCAGCGTGGACTATGTACATGCAAGCCAAGCTGCGGTCTTTAAAGCAACCATTTGGAAACACTTTGGATTTTACCGTCAACCCGACCCAGGTAAGAAAGGGCTTGACGTGACTCATGCGATTTGCAGAGATTGCAACAGTAAAGTATTTCGTTTGGATTTGAAAGAATCATTAAAAAATCGATTTGTGACCCCAAGAATCGATTCTGGATCGTTTTGTTCGATTCCCAAAGATTCGCAGCCCTACTTGGCAGGATAAGACGCTGACACTATGACCAGAGGATCTCGAGTTCAAATCCTGTCATGCTGTTTGCCATGAACAGCTGGGACCCAACAGAGCAAAAATTGGCTGTATTCTCTCTGGGCTGGCTCAGGCATCTACTGATTGGTCCATTCGGAGCTGGGAACCCTTCACTTTCCTCTGAGAACATTGGCTCCCCAGCGACGGTGTATCAAGCGGTAGTTCGAAAAGAGGCGGTGACTGGCATCATGCGCAACGGAGGAGACGTGCATGTCTTCACCCTCCTAGAGTCCGGGACAGTGCAAAGTGATGGGGAGAGCCCTTTGGCGGATGGGATGTTTTTAGATAATCAGGTATATTAAAGAATATACAGTTTTTTGTACCTTTACAGGCAGCCTCAACAGTGTAGCTACTGTAGAACAATGTTAGAGCTCACGCTTGTGTCAGTCACCACTCTATAAGCAGATAAAGACATGGATGATGTACCTATCTTTTGAAGAACAAAAGAGTAATGATGTTTTTAAATAGAGGTGTGAAAAGGGTTCTTTAGGAGTGGTGCAATGCAAGATCCACTTTGGATGGATGGGTTCCTTGAGTGATGGGTTGCTTGAGTGATTGGTGGGTTGTGAGTGATGGGTTGCTTAATTTTTAATGATTTATGGAAATGAAAACCTATGTTCAATATTGGGCCAAATATTTAATTTTGATCTGTTTTTAATTTCGGTGCATCCTTAGTTCTGATGTTGGATGTTGTAATATGATGGACATTTTTTTTCTTTTGCTATACATAGCGTACAGTGCTTTTCCCAAAAATAGGCTTAAAATGTCAATATATGGCCTTGCTTACAGCATCACAGTCTGTTGAATTGTAACCCCTGTATCATATGTTTGGCTCTTGCCAGCACGCAGCTGTATTTGTGTTGTGGCCCCCCCTTCAACCCCTCTGTGCACAAGTATACAGTGAACAAAAACAACTTGTTTAGTTTGAGTTTTCCACGCAGAATAGTGGCACTGTAAACACAGAGCAGACACAATGGCCTTCAGTCTGCGAGAGTTGCTTTAGGTCTTTTTGGGAGAGAAATGTCTGAGCAGAGTCCAGACAAATGACCATTTCAACTCTTGTCTGTCCTCAAAGTTAGAAATGCACATGGCCCGCCGTGCTGGATTGAGTTTCCCCTCCACAATCTGGAAGGATTTGAGCACAAAAACAATTGTTTATCTCTGCACACATACGCCTTTGTGAAGAACAAAAGTGGGCAAGTTTCTCCGAAACTGATTTTTCATGGATCAAGAGGGATTTTAGCATTGTGACATGGCTCGATTTAAACTACCAACGTAGTCAATAGGCTGCCTGGTCCGGCATTCATATGGGTGCTTCGGGGCTTTGGGATCCATCGCCCTCTTCCTTTGGTGCTGGTCTGACACAAATGCTGGAAACAGGAGGATTAGAGGCGAATAATAATGGAGAGGCCAGCTTAGTGTTACTGTATTGGGGTCTATTTTTATGTCTGTATGTTTGGAGGATGGGAGTTTTGTTGCTGATGTTAAAACAAATGATTACAGAAGCACTCTGATCTGTATGGATTTGATCTCTGGTTCTTTTTGCAGAAATCCCCCATCAAAACCGCTTCAATTACCATAAAACACAACCACTACTCCTCAAAGCTGAACAGCTGTCTCTCTGTGGGTGGGAGACGAGCCTTATGTCCTCTCTGTGTTTTTGGACGTCCTTGACATGTCCACCTTTTGTCGTCTTCCTGACCTCCTTCCGGTGGTGGTAATGGATTCCTGCCTTTGAATATTGCTTAGTCAGTCGTTAAGTTGCTCTAGAAGAGTTCACGTCTTATGCCTGAGATGATTTGAGAAGATTTGGACTAAAATGCATTTTTTTGAGAATATTGTTCATGATGGGTGGGTGGAAGTTTACCCATCACTGCATTTTCACAATAGTCCAATTTGTTGGAAGAAACCCTTGCATACCTGGCAACCCTGATGTGAAATTGTTGTTGTTGATCAGTGTGTGCATGCATTAGAGACTGATTTGGTCACATTACAGATGCAGGTTACTTACATTTATTTATTTATTACTATTTTTAATTTTTTAACTTTTTTTTTGCCAATTTTTATCCCTTTCCCAATGTTCCCTAGTAGTTGCCAATTAACCCATCCCATTCGCTAAGGGGCTCTCCTCATCACTTTTGCAATGTCTGTGACTCTAAGAGGGAGAAGTCCAGCACAAGTCTCCTCCGTTGTGTGTGATACAGCCACCGCCTCTTTTCTAACTACCGCTGATGCACCGTCACTGGGGAGCCAACACGCTCAGGAAGTGCAGGATTCCCAGTTCCGAATGGACCAATCGATAGCCAGCGGACATTGCAATGTGAGAGTAATGGGGAAAGTGAGCGCCATCTACCTGCCCAGAGAGAGCACTGCCCATTTTTGCTCTCTTGGGCCCCGGCTGTTGATGGCAAAAGCATGACTGGGATTCAAACTCGCGATCCTCTGGTCATAGTGTCAGCGTCTCAGCCTGCTGAGCCACTCGGGGCCCTGGTCACTTACATTTATGAATGCGAACTGTCAAAATAGCCAAATGTGATGAGTAAAAAAATCTGAATTGTTTCAGGCTTGTCATGTCAAAAGTCTTCAATAAGAAACATTAAAACATGCATATAAACGTGGGTATCAGAGGTGCTTCCATTTTTGAGTGTAAAACCTTGTCCTTATGGCAGTATCGGACTGTTGCATTGCAAAACAGTCTGCCTACACTGTAAACATCAGGTCCACATGTCTGATCAGAACATGAACAAACACTGGACCTGCTTCAGTGACAAAGTGTTGCACCATAATGCAAGCAAAGAGTCGCAGCAAAAGCTGACATCCTTGTTGATTTATCACTATTGTCATTGCTGCTCAGTGTGCAGTGTCTCAACTTCCTGTTGATCAAGATAAGATATTTACCTTTTTAGGTCAATTGTTAGACATTTTACTGAAGCCATTATATATTTATTACTAAAAGAAGAGTAATTTAAACTGTTTCGGGGTGTTGTCAGCAGCCTCTCTGCCACATGGTCTTAATGAAAGGCTTGGAAGTGCTTGAAAAGCTGGAAAAATGAGAGAGCGCAAGAAACAGAGAGGCTGATTTTGTTAAGTTGAATTGTGTGTCACTGCATGATGTAATGACACCAAAGGCAAGACGGTCATGTATGGATTTAATATTGGAGAATAATCTTGCTTAGGGACCGTTGTGTTCTGTTTTCTTGGCTTAGGTACTAGCTTTGTTGCCATGGTGTCCTTCTGCTATTTGGCAAGTCCCATTCACAGCTAGGCCTTGTTCTGTTCAACAGCATTCTGTCCCAATTACCTCCCTCTCCTGTAGCATCGCACCGGCCTCTGTCTCTCTGTAGTGTCCCCTTCAATAGAACTGTCCTCATCCGTTTTTAGCGTGATGCATACCGTCCCAGTTCTGAGTTTTTGCTGCATTGTGTGGAGGTTTAGGCTATTTCGGAGTCTGCTCCGGGACAGATGAAAGTCCCCGCGCTCCTACTGAGAGGCTGGAGAGCGGCACAAAGAGCTGTTTGTTTGTGGCACGTTGTCAATTTCCACTCTCTCTTTGTGCCTGCCTGCAGCCCTGGAAGTTTTTAATGAGGTGTCTGTTAACTTTGTTTGTGATGGAGCCCTGAAAGTTAACATTTCCACTTCATTATTGCACATATCATGTGGTCAAACTGTATTTAAGAGAAGTCACTTTAATTTGCCACATCATAGCCTCAGCTGTGGATTCGTGCTTGGCAGTGTTGTTAACTATCGCAGTATTTTCCTTGTAAGTGATGTGTAAGGTTAAATGAAGTTCATGAACACATCCGTATTGCAACTCGAAGCAAAAATGTTTAACGACACCAAACTGGACACGGTACTGAAAGCTTGATCAGGTCACATTTCCAGAATAGAAGCACATTTAAGGTTATTACAATTTTCTCCTAATGTGTTTAGTAGCCAATCTACTCTCCCCATCACTAATGATGTCCCTGACTCTAGGAGGGCACAGACTAACACAGGCCATTACGGTACATGTGATGTCAAGCCTCTTTTTGGTCAAACTGCGGACGATACATCGCCGCCGCTAAGCTAATGTGCTCGGAGGAAAGCGCAGATCCCCATTTCTGATGGATCACCTGAGCCAGCTGACATTAATTAATGCTGGGAGAGAGTTCCATCTTACCGGCCCGGAGAGATGACGGCTTTGCTCTCTCAGACCCCGGTTGCTTATGGCAAGCAGGATGATCGGGATCCTGAGATCATATTGGTGGCGCCTTTGTCTGCTGAGCCACTCAGGGCTCTATCCAATTCTGAAAGTTAAGTTGATGATTAATTGCAGTATAAATAGTCAACATTTCAGTTTGGGCAACTTTTTGTGGTTAATTTTAAAGTTCCCAAATGGACTGACCAGCTGTCCTTCTTCCTGTCTGTCTTTGGTGCATCCCTACTTTACGGCTGCTGAGCAAAGTTATCATTTTTTCACCAAAACCAAATGAAAAATTGGCCAAATATCAAACACGGTGTTTTGCAGTGTTTGTTTGCTACCATATAATAGATTATTCATGTGTTTTTGTCTTGCTTTTCAAAGAGGAAAAACTTACTAAACTGCAATTTAAAAATATTTGTTGAACACCGAACATACCAGCAGACAAAGCAACAAAACAATATGACTTAAAAGAAAAAAATAAAGAAAAAAGAAATGCCTGACATAATCTAAATAAACTAAATAGGACTATAGTGTGACCTTGTATGTCGATAACCTGGTGTATAATACAGGGGTTACAATTCAGTATATTGCAATATGCACAGTCATGCCTGAATATTATAATGTAATAACAGGAATAACCATCCTTGACTGGTCCGCTGTGGTGTGTCGATAGCTCTGTACCACTCCCTGGAGTCATCGTTCCTCTCTGGCATCAGTGGCCTGTGGGGAACAACTGTTATGTCATTGTCACAAACTCAATGTACAATAAGTCCATTCTCAGTGCATCTTCACTACAGCAGCTCTAGAACATCCCACAAAGTTAGTGGTTTCTGAGATGCTGCCTCCACCATGCTTCACCCAGCACTCCATTATCTTTCCTTTAATATATGTCACATCACGTTATTTGTCCATGATGGTTTTACACTCTGCTACAACTGACTAGTGAGCTCATTTATTTATAGGTGCAGTGTGTGTGTGTGTGTGTGTGTGTATTTATTTATATATATATATATATATATGTATGTGTTACAGGCAAAGTATAGAAATCTGTCATTCTATAGAATACCTAGACAATGTATACAATCCCTGTTGTTTTTAGGCAAGGTATGAAATATCTGCATTGTTCTATACTTTTCCTAGGCATTACATAAAATGCCTAGGCATTATAAAGAATGACAAGAACTGCTCAGGCAAAGTGTGAAAGGCATTTGTTATTTTGGCACTTAGGTTTAGGGTGGGGGTATTGTTAGTGTTACGGTTAGGGTTAGGGTTATGGTGGGAAAGCATATACACTCTGCCTGTTTGTCATTTAGGTATTCTATAGAATGACTAGGAAATGTATGAAATATGATTTATTTCATACTTTGACGACCCATTTTCGGCATTGTATACAATGCCTAGGTATTCTATAGAATGCCGGTTTTTATACATTGCCTGTAACACACACATTATTTATATATATATATAAAATGCATCACACCAAAATCAGATTTTTATACAGTTGGTAAAGTGGAATGTATGTGTGAACTCCCTGTAAGCTCTACTTGTTACTATTAATGACTCCAGTGTGTTGTTTTCCTGCACCAGTAGGTGATTCCTACACTGCTATAGATAGTATGTCACTCATCATTGCCCTGAAATATGGGATTTAGTCCAATGTACATCTATATGATGAACCCAAGTGATTACCGTTGATCCATGGAAGGAGTTGTTTCATTTTATCCCCTTTATGCTAAATGTACTGATGAGTGTTGTGCTGGGATTTGAAGGTCTAATCACTTTTGAAATGCCTGGAATGTAATGGATTAACACTTCGACTGAAGGCATTCTCTTCGCTAGCTTGGGTCTTACTGTAGGAAGCAGAAAGGGCTGCTACTTCCTCCAGCAGTGCATGTTCAGATTGTAGTGTTAATTATTCAGGACCATGGTTAACCAAAGGTGTTTGACTGATGGTCTCCCCCTCTGCTCAGTTGCTCCCAGTGAGCAGCTGGCTCTTCTTCACCCTGTTTCACCACATTAGTCACGTGCGATTGCTAGCAAATTTGACACTTTGGAGTGTCATTACTGACCCCAAGTCTTTAAAGTCTTGTTGATAAACTGACATATGCCAACCACTGCCCTATTTCCCAACATAAAGTTTTATTCATCTGGTTTACTTCTGTTCCATCTTAAGCTTGGTCCACACTACAGGATTAAAAAAAAATACTAAAGTGTGTTTAATCCGACACCCCACACGCTGATATTTTTCTGTCCTTGATCGTTGTTGGTCATAAAGGCACCCACACTA
This sequence comes from Crenuchus spilurus, assembly GCA_036984385.1. Taxonomy (NCBI): domain Eukaryota; kingdom Metazoa; phylum Chordata; class Actinopteri; order Characiformes; family Crenuchidae; genus Crenuchus; species Crenuchus spilurus. The sequence continues at coordinate 4,772 of BRDA01052500.1, read as the reverse complement.
CACCATCTGCCATGGAACACTACACACTGAGTAACACACCCAACCAACTGTTCTCAGCATCAAAACCTCGCGGGAGTTTCTCACAAACTGCTTCATCACGAGCAGGTGGGAGTTGCTCACGAACTAGATATAAACAAACATGGTGGACGACAGTGAATGCATTGCAGTTCTAGTTGCGAGAGCTTTCATCTCAGAAAAAGCTATGAAAAAGAGAAGGATTTGGATGAAACCATAATGGCACACATTATAAAGACACTCCTGCAGCTCCACCTCACCATTTAGTCTCTTAACTTCTATTGTACACACTGATTTACAGCTCAGCTCTTATTGGATGATGGTTTTTCAGGGATGAGTGTATACCAGAGTATCAGCTACAAACTACAGGAGAAAGAGTGTAAAGACTGAACATGTTTATATTTATGATTCTTAATGGGGAGCAGCCCTGACTGCACTGGGATAAGGTCAGAGGGGTCAAGATTTGATTATAGATGTCCCCACACTACAGGATCCTCTGGGAAGATAATAGGTTACCATCACCCTGAAATTGAGAGACCTTGGGAGGAACAACAATCCCCAACTATCCTGTAGTGTGAACCAGGCTTTACTTTGAAGAGTAGTATAAACCCTTCAGTTTTCACACCAGAGCTTTTTTCTGGACACTGGTGCATTGAGTCATGCATGAAAACGCACTTCGAGTCCAGGAATGGTCCAGAGCACTGATCTCGCGTCCTGCTGAAATTGTTGGTTCCAAGTGAACTCTGGTGTGGTTCCACTGAATGTGTGGAAGGTCCTGGTCACATGTGGTGTTGTGATTGAAAGTGAGCGCTTTGACTTATCGCGTTACTTCCCAAGAGACATCACTACTATACTAAACCACAATGACTAGTCCTAAACCACAATAACTAGTCTGTAAGACCTGAATTAACACTTGGGTGCAATTTCAGTGAGTTGTGAGAAGCTTTTGTGGGCTAGGCTGTTCAGATGACTGTTGAGCTGCATTTTGTTAGCAATCACAGCTCCATAAACAAAAGAAGCAAAATTTGGATGCCAAACATGTTTTGTATGAGCAATTACATCTGGGCTAAGTGGAAAAATATATAAATAATTATATTTGTATATGTAAGTCTATATACATCAGAGATTTTCTTTTTAGGGAAAATGAATCCCTAAAATTTTATGCAGTATAATGATGATGATGATGATGATCATAAGTTTGTATATACACTTTTGGTTTAAATTCAGAGAAGTTGCTTTATTTTAAGGGTTTAGTGAAGGAAATTTTTTTTTTTTTTTTTTTTTATAATTTTTGCCCATTTTTATCTTCTTCCTAATGTGGTAGTAGCCAATTAACCCATCCCATCCACTAGGGGAATCTCCCCATCACTTTGCAATTTCCTTGACTTTAGGATGGTCAGGACAAGCACAAGCCTCCTCCACTGCATGTGATATGGCCACCGCCTCTTTTGAAAGTACCGCTTGATACACCATCACTGGTGAGCCAACGTGCTCAGAGGAAAGCGCAGGAATCCCAGCTCCGAATGGACCAATCAGTAGATGCCTGAGCCAGCGGACATTGCAGTGTGTGAGTGATAGGGGGAGTGATAGTGCCATCTACCCACCCACAGAGAGCACGGGCCAATTTTTGCCCTGTTGATGGCAAACAGCATGACTGGGATTCGAACTTGCGATCCTCTGGTCATAATGTCTTAGTCTGCTATGCCATTTGGGGCCCTGGCAGGTCATTTTTAATCTTTAAGTCAAGAGGGGTATAGAGCACATTTAAGTCACTATATCTTATGATATTGAACTTAACACAATCTGATTGTGCCATCTCTACCAATTGGTAGAGGTATGTTGGCTAAAAAACATTCACTAGAATCACTAGAAATGCAATTTGTTTTTGTCTGAATGGAAACCAGCAATGCTTCATAGGAATAAAATGGATCAAATGCTGTAAAACCATTAGTGCTGTTGTACCACACAGATGAGTGTGGTGTTTAAAAAGTGGGGGGAAAATGGCCATATTTTTGTATACGTAGTTTATTTTGTGATTTTACCATTGTCATCTCATTGTATGTTTTAAATTGTACATTTAAAAAAAGAAAACAGTGGGGTAATTAAATAAAATAAATAATTACCCACCCCCTCCCCCCCAATTAACTAATTAATAATTAAATGAATTAAATAGCTTCTTTCTTGGAGAGGATGTTATTGGGATTTAGATGTCTGAGCTGTCTCAACTGCAGTTCTTTCTCAGTCGTGGTTACACCGGAGTACTTACGTGCTCAAACGCAACATATGCTTTATCATTTTCTTCAAAAATGTCAAGTATGACACGGCTGACGGTCCCGACTCTCCCAGGCCGGAACGCCGCATGAAGCGTGTGTATCCTGGCTGCTCTCTTGACTGCGATTGAGCACTTACTGTTTTTCTCATTCTATCATTCCAGAGCGCACATGCTCAGAAATGGGCTCCTGCCATTGCATCCTGAAGGAGGAGAGCTTTATTGGTGTCCTTTTCATTCAAATGCAGTGGAACATTTTTGTCAATGGCTGTAATTATGGAGGACGGTATGCCTCACATAGCAGCCGGCTCTGCTATTCTCTACTTGAAATGACTTCAGTCTGGGATGGTAGAAACCTTGTCACGTCATCGTGTTGCTTGGCAAATGGTTAAATTAGCTTTGCAGTTTAACACTGGATATGAAATGGTCTACCCTTTGGCTTATATCCAGTCTGCACAGATGTGCAAACTGTTACAAGAGTCGCTCTCAGCTTCCTGGACTGAGCTTTTCATTCAGTCTATAGAGATATCAAGGCAGTGTTGGTGTATCAAAGATGTGCTGCCATCGCTCTGTCATACTGTATACATCCTAAGGATTGGCAATACTGAACAGTAGCAAAAAATATGCATTCATACATCTTTGAGATGATTTTGCTGTGAATATCTTCTGATAAAATCTTTTGGTCTGATGATGTAATTCTAACTGGAAACCCAGACTCTGCACATTTAAGGCACGTGTACTGTTTATCTGCTGTATTTAATCTTTTGGTGGGGGGGGGTTGATAAGTGTAAGAACAAAAGGTGTCACATTTTATAACTTGTAATTTGACCCGGGCTGTCCCAAAGATGGCATACAGCTGAGTTTAAAGATTGCATAAAGCTTCTGTGCATTCTAGCATTTATATTTAGTAAAGGAAAATGATTCTTAAATCATGTATCTAACCTTTAAAATGTGACCACTGAAAATGAAATACCCCATCATAATTCTCTACAAATGGCACATTCATTGTTTTCTTGCATGACACTTGGTACCGGTCCAAAATGCCAGCATTTAATTAACAAATTAGAGGGAGAATTACATTACACTGTTTGGCTGGAGTCATGTTTTTAAAGATATGAGTAATACTTGTTTGTATAAGCAATATTTAAACAAGGTGTGTTTGTCTCAGTGTTTTGTTATTCTAAAATTCTCAGAATCAGACTTTTCAGAACAGACAAGATTCTTCACAGTAGGCACCTCTTGCTTAGATGCAGCTTTCTTGGCATTTTCTCAGTCAGCTTTATGAGGTAGTCACCTGGAATGGCTTTCAGTTAACAGCTGTGTCTTGTCAAGAGCTCATGACTTGCATTTCTTGCCTCTTAAAGTGTTTGAGACATCAGTTGTGTGTCTACTTTTGAAGTAAAATCTAAAACATGTTTTGGTTTGTTTATCACTTTTAAGTTTACTACATGATTCCTAATGTGTTCACTCAGAGTCTGGATGACTTCAGTGTTTATTTACAATGTAGGGAAAAAATACAAAATTTAAAACATTGAATGAGAAGCTGTGTCCAAATTTTTGACTGGTACAGTACATATATACATCTATACATGTGTGCATAAGTACATGTATACGTACATGCATTTGTCCACGCATGCATGCAAACGGACATACAGCCATCCATGCATTGATCTATCCCCCATACATACAGGCATACATACAGCCATCCATGTGTCTGTGCACCCATGCATTGATTCATACATATATGTATTCATGGAGCCTTGCATCCATGAATGCATCCATGCGTCTGTCCATACATACAAGCATATATGTGTCCGTGCAGTCATCCATGCATCCATCCAGACATAAGTACATACATGCCTACATTAGTACAGCCATGCATGCTTCCATCTGTACATGCATCCAACCATGCCTGCATACAAATACATTCATGCATGCTTCCGTACAGTTGTAGATGCATCTCTCCTTGCATATATAAATGCTTAATTAATCTGGAAATGCTTCCCCATCACTCAGCAGTCCTTATCCTTTACGCTTTGGTTTATAGCAGTCAACTGCATCAGCCTTGTAGTACTACTGCAAAACTAATGAAACAAGCTTCAGACAAGCCTAGCTGATCAGCTGTGTTTAAGATAAGCTGTGCAGGTATTTCATTCTCTTTGGATATGCTCAAGTCAGTAGTTTAGCCTAGAATGGAGCTTGCTGCCAGCTTTCTAGTAGGGATGCACCGATACCGATACCAGCATCGGGTATCTGTCCGATACCACGTGCGTGTACTTGTACTCGTATTCATAAAAGTGCTCCGATACCAGCGTGATGGGAGCTTCGTTTCCTTCTAACAGACAGTATTAGTTTGCGCCACAAAATAAATAAATACAATTAAAAAATAAAAGAAAAAAGAAGACGACGACTACGTACGGCAGCCGAGCTGAACAAGCCACTTCACGGCAGCGTGACTTTAACCAGCCCGGTCGTAGAGAAGGAGCAG
>BRDA01052494.1:0-15603 GCA_036984385.1 Crenuchus spilurus | reverse complement strand
GCACAATATATTGACATTTGATATATAATTTGCTCATAAATTAAAAAATATAATTCCACCCCATAATTTTGTGTCCTATTTTTATCCTGTGCAATTAATTTTCTTCTGTGTAGACCCCATAGCGCCCTCTGCTGGACACCAATGGTCACTGATGGCTGTGCGTAGCATGCATTTTACATTACAATACATTACTTACAATAAAACAACTTAGATGATCAATTGACCAAAATGTATTGTTTATTGTGTCAGATATGAAAAGGAAGAAGAAAGTACAACAATAAAACAGAAGAAGAAACCTGGAGAGTGAGACAGAGGAAAACAAAAAACAAGTCAAGTCAGAATGGAGAGAGGGGGAGGAGGAGAGATAGAGTAAAGAGAGAGTGAGGCCCCTTTGTGAGTTTATAAGTTCATGGTTTATCCCTGACCCGATACCAAACCGTGTCGTCCGTTCAAAAGCCTATAAATATCCCTCCTACTTTATCCTCTTTTCTTCTTCTTCTACATTTACACACACACACACACACACACACACACAATATCTGGAGGTAATGGTACGCAATCAATCCCAAATCCCTCTTTAAGCAGTGAAAACACTTGAACTGGTTGGGTAATTAACAGGTATCTGTGTTGTGATTAAGATACAGAGTCGGCTTAAGAACCATCGACTGTAGCTTAGCACAAGGTTAGCCAATCGATGGGTAAATACAGAGGAAATCTCCTAGTTAAAACATCCCAATACTGAAAGGAATACTGATGTGAAAAGATTCACTCCTTAAACGGGATATCTGAAAAATGGTTAACAAAATTTGTAATAATAATAATAATAATAATAATAATAATAATAATAATAACAATAACAACAACAATAATAATGAGCTAGTGTAATTATTCTTTGCATATGTACAGTTAAGGGTATAAACTTTCCACCTCATTATGCTCATAATTTGAGTAGGGATAGATATTGTTTTATCAATACCGTTTAATGCATTTTTGTAGCCTACAATATTGAAAATATCAAAGCAAATAGTGTTCAGTGGGGAAATTTAACCTAAAATAGAGCTTACAAACTTCACGTAAAAAAAGTTTGATCAATCCAGGGCAATGCAACCTCCACGTGTTGTGACGAGATAATGACAACCTACTGGCATTCTGGTGCAAGAAATTCAGGAGTTAAGCCTCAAGTCAGAAAAAAATGGATATTCAGGTTTTCTGAGCAAAGACAGAAAAAAGCTCATTTGGTGGTCAAGCAGTAATACATAAATATATTCTGGTGTTCTTGACAAAAATCTATGACATTTTAGAAAATAATCACAATTTATATTGCAGTCCAAAAGAATGGTGGCAGAAACTCTTTACCAGATGACATTTTAGCTTTTTGGACTATTTACAGCACTCTGTAAAAGTTTTAAGCACCTAAGTACATTCTTTAAAACCATTTATCTTACCTTTTTATGCTTATAAAAATATATTATGAAAAATAAATGCAGATAATCTTAAATACAATGAAAAGTAACAATGTTTTCCTGTTTCAATGATATGTGTGAAGAGCTATTCTGAAGAAAGTTTGGTTCCTGACGTTTTACTTGATGCTCCTTAGCCATCACGTGGATTTGTTACATTCCATTAGCAGCTCATTTGATGAAGTACTGATTAAATACATTTATGAGATTTTAAACAGACCGTTATAGTATACAGACTCCAACCTATTATACTTAATAGCGATTTTTATCATTTCCAGCAACGTGACTGAAAGACCTGTATAACATGTAGACCTAAGACAAGGGGATTAGAGAAGGGAAAACATGAGAACAGCCACTCAGTTTGCAATGAAACGCAAATCTGACGACACACCCATAGGAGCATATAGAGGCTTACAGTGAGAAACACTTCTAGGGTGAATGAGAGGAGAAAATGGAGGTGGAACACAGTGGATGGAAAAAGAGAGAGTTGAGAGAAAGAACAGTCAAAAATCAGGCTTCCATTCAAATGTTCTGTAAATGTTACACATGGCTGCAAATCTAGCAGAAGAAAATGTTTCTGTCCAGTGCAAGCTGTGGAAAAAATACTTCTGGGGAATAAAACTAGATGTAAAATGATCTCGGGGAAATAGGCTGTTACAGCTGTGGCTGCTGTTTGACCGAAGTCTGCAAAGAAAAAAACAATACAGGTTAAGAGATATTCTAGTTATTTATCTCTACACGGCTGTGACTGCAACACAGAGACACTGAGCAGGATAAGCAATGATCCACATCCTCATGAGGGCTTAAATTTCTGCACTATCCAGATGACATCCACCTTACATCTGTGAATGCAAACAAAAATAGTTTGGGTGAAACAGAATCTTACAGGGGCAGAGCGGTAATCTGTACATTCTGGAGAAGCCCAGTACAACTACCTGTCTACATTTGGCTCTCAACAACGGCTTACATTCACTGAGGGTCACTGGGCAAGCAGCCACCCAATCGCAAACACAAGAGGGCCAGGGTTGAATTTGATCCCTGGTTGTCCCAAGAATCGTATCACTTATACTTAGATATGTCACTGTCTTTTAGGACATGGTCTTTTTCCATCAGCCTTAATCAAAATTTGTCCTTATTTTTTAGCTTTTCCATTCTCTAACTAGTGTAAAAACATTTTGTGATACGAGGCTGTCATTACTCAAAGCATTTTGTGGTATTTTTAAAACACTGGCTCATTTTTGTCTGTTTTACTTTAGTGTTATGGCCTATTATGTATGGTAAGAAAGAAGTATCATAATATCACATTTTGCCATATTGCTCACCTCTTTATAATACTGTATAAATTAACAGAGGGTCTGTTTTAACATCATCCATTCACCCAGACTGCAACTCCATCCTCCATCATTTTTCCAACAGATCCATCAAATATGCCAAGTTCATTATGTTAGGCAGTCTTAAATGTGAAAAGGTTAATTAGTACTCAAAGGTAACTGCTTCTTAAGATGACATTACACAGATATTTGACATTATTGTTAACAATAAGAAAGAAGGTTATCTGACCATTTTTTTGCAGAAGTGATTGGCGTTACTTAATTTGCATCTTGATTCTGATTGGTTCATTTACCTCACAGCTATTTGTTTTTTTTCATTAGGCATATAAGAGTTTAAAAAGCAACACCTGAACTTGATCTTAAATTTTTGCTATTGCTATACTACTGAAAATAATAGTGTAATTGCATTGAATTACATAGCCATTAATACAATTTATTACATTCATATTCTACAGTGACAGGCCGACACTTCTGATATTTTTCGATGTTAGAAGTAATAATAAAATGCGATAAAAATGTAAAAGTCAGACAAGAAATGGTGTGAAGAGCTGAGAACAGCAGAGGACAGATGTAGAGGAGAGTTAGGGGTGGTTGATATCAGAGGTCGTGCGATGGGGTCACTCCTGAGGGTCACTGGGGTCAGAGGTCAAAACAGGGGCAGTAATTGAATTCTGACTGAGGAGGAAAAAAGGAACTGTGCAGCTGCTGAGATTAGACTGGTCTCTCACTCGCAAACACACACAAACACACACACACACACACACACACACTTCAGCTTCCCTATTCATCCCACACACCACCCCCCAACACACACCATACACACTACTTCACCAAGTCAATATCTTAGAAGGTGGAAGGGAAGTCTTTAGGGTTAGGAGAGGTGTTTTGGTCTTTTGCCGTTATCATCGGAGCTTCCTCCTGAATCTCTCTCTCTTTCTCTCTCTAATGTGCTTGAAGGCCTGGTCCACATGTATCCATATATTTTCTAACATTTTGTTCTCTGCATTTTGGCCTAATAATAATATATAATATATAATAATAATAATTTCAGTTGCTGAAATCACTGTGTTTTTGAGAATGGGGACATCACGCCATTAATTTGCACGTTTGATACGGTTTACATTTAACAAGCAGGCAGAACATGTGTTTTCTGCTATGCACATGTTTATAGCTGATTTTAACTTTACCTTTTCATTACACCATTGTACAGAGGCACACAGAACCTATAGCTCTGTTCTTTTTTAAACAAAGCTCAGGACTCTACCAATCTTTCAGAGACAGCGTAAACATGACAATGTAAACAAACCCACACATCACTATCAGGATGCTATAAAATCTCAGCGTCTGGTGCTTGACATGCTGAACAATATGCATGCTTGTGTAGAAGTACTGATCTTGGATCAGATTCCACCATAGTCATGATAAAAGATATGCAGTTGGAAAAAGCCATGGTTATTTCGAGGTGAACTTACTGTACGAGCTAACATTAGATGTTGTATTTGCTTAAATGTTTATGATGGTATTTTCTTAGTCCAGCTATGAGTGTATTACAATACATAACATTAAAGTTGGATGCTTTTCTCAAGCTTACCATAAACAGGATTTGTTATTCTTATATATTTTTCATGGATCTTCTTGTCAACATCTCCTGGACGCTGCTTAAAATCAGTAGTGTAGTGGAAGAAACAAAAATGTAGGAGCATTACTAAGAAAAAAGTGTCTTTGTGCAAGAATTTAGGATCTGGATGTGGTTTGAGTGGGCTAAGTGGGCTTCTGGTGGTGTATTTTGTCTAAAATGACTGTGCTATTTAGGTGATAATTGAGTTGTAGTGATTGTTAGCAACATTAGCCATGTTGCTCCACTTTTAAACTAAAGCAGCAGAGTTTGGACTCAAACTTGGGTGGTAGAGTATAGTGGAAAATGATGTAAAAATGAATTTTGATTGAACACATTCCTTTAATGTTATTCGACGGGTTTCATGTAGCCTACAGTCTGTAGATAAAGATTTAGAAATACTCTCGAGGTACACCATTTACAACCAGAGAGAGAGAGCACGAGTGAGAGACACAGACATATAGTGTGCCACGAAACTGCATGTGCTGATGTGTGTACAGAAGTCGTGTGTGGGAATGCACATAACCATCCCCTCATGACTGGATTTCACACAGTGCAGTTTCCCACTGTTATAACCTGAACTTAATCTCATCTCATAACGGCTGCACTTCAACCCATAGTGAGGTGATTACAGTTATTATGGGATGGCTGGCACTGATGCTCATGCTGTTTGCTAACGTTCTGCAACGCTGTGAGTGGTGTACCTCTAGTCACACTCCAGCTGCTAACGGACATATCCCCCATGACTCAATGCTCACTTACACTAGAATACTGCTGATTTAGCATCAAGGAACACATTTTATCACAAACATTATGATTAAGACTTAGTACTGTGAAGATTTTAACTTTTTTTGTTAAGAGAGTAAACAGCATTAAAAAAGTGTTGACAAGCATCACAAGGCTTTAAAAAGTGTTACTTGTTGGTTGCAACTCTTTTCTGATATATGAATAAGTCCCAAACAAAAGAACGGAGTAGTGATAGAGCGATAAATTATTTGGCCAATAAAGTGAACTGATTATTGCTTTTTTGATAATCGGCATTGGCTGATTATTTTTAAACAATTAGTCGGGGAAGCTGGGGAAAAAAAAAAGTAAATTTACGTGCATACCTGCAGGCAGCCTTATCAGTGTAGCAGCTAAATAATGTTAGAGCTCCCTTTAGTGTCAATGTCACCATTCTGCAGGCAGATAAAGACAGATAATGACTGATAAACCTATATTATTGTCTCAATTCAACTAACATTTTATTGTTTATATTTATATTATCCAGATGAAAATTATATATCAGCTATCAGCCATCCTGCACTCTAAATGTCAGCATCTGCCACTGAAAAACCCACATCAGTCAATCACTAGAACTGAGCACTATGTTTTTGTCCCACTGAAGGGCAACCTCAAGTGGCACAAATCTGAGTTGTGAGATTAACCTACATAAAGTACCTTCAGGGCAGGCTGAAAAAATATTTCTGGGACAAAAAATACAAAAGCATGTACATTTTCAGTGTTTAGCAGTAAACTGTAAACATTTTATTATATTACAAATCATAAAACATGTTTTCTGCCATCATAATTTATTCTCGAATGCATTTATTCCACATAAATAAATAATTCCACAGGGAGGAAAATAAGTATTTGAACACCCTGCGAATTTGCAAGTTCTCCCACTTAGAAATCATGGAGGGGTCTGAAATGTTCATCTTAGGTGCATGTCCACTGTGAGAGACATAATCTAAAAGAAAAAATCCAGAAATCACAATGTATGATTTTTTAAATAATTTATTTGTGTGTTACTGCTGCAAATAAGTATTTGAACACCTGTGAAAATCAATGTTAATATTAGCCTTTGTTTGCAATTACAGAGGTGAAACGTTTCCTGTAGTTTTTCACCAGGTTTGCACACACTGCAGCAGGGATTGTGGCCCATTCCTCCACACAGATCTTCTCCAGATCAGCCAGGTTTCTGGGCTGTCGCTGAGAAACACGGAGTTTGAGCTCCCTCCAAAGATTTTCTATAGGGTTTAGGTCTGGAGACTGGCTAGGCCACTCCAGAACCTTGATATGCTTCTTACGGAGCCAGTCCTTGGTTATCCTGGCTGTGTGCTTTGGGTCATTGTCATGTTGGAAGACCCAGCCACGACCCATCTTCAATGATCTAACTGAGGGAAGGAGGTTTGGCGCCTTGGGGAGGGGTAATGTCATGCTTTGTCATGTGTCTGTCTCTTTAAATTTCCATCTTGTCCTGTCCTGTTATGCCCCACTCCTTAGTGTGATCACCTGTGTTCCCCTTTATACCGTTCTGTCTCTCAGTTTTGTGTGACTCTCGTTCTTCTGTTCTGTGTATGTAATTCTGTCGTTTTCATTTGTGCTTCATGTTTATTTTATTAAACTTCCACTCTACCAACCAAGTGTGTCCCCTCCTCTCTCTCAGACCCCAGCATTACACCAAGTGTGTTCACTAGTGTGTGTGTTTCACTGCATTGATGGGTTAAATGTGGAGGTCAACTTTAATTGTGTATAATCACACTGGCAAAAGTTGAATAAAAAAATATCTAACAACATGACGCTGAAACAAACAATATGATATGAATAGGATAAGAGCTAAAAGGAAGCAGAAATATTCATTCAGAATGGAATGCATTTCAAAAATACCAAACTGAGCAAACAAATGAGGGATCATTAAAACACTGTTATGGAATAGATATCATTTGAAACAAAATAATTTATTCAAGAGTAACTGAAACCACAGGGCTTTTTGTATTTTTTTTCTTTGTGCAAGTACATTAACATGAAACCACCAAAGCTCATAATCAGTTGACTATTTGTGAGAGATATGCAGGTCCACAAAATACAGAAGGGTAAATCAGCTTCTGATCCACCTCACTGTGAATATATAAACGAAAAGTCTGTCAACGGAATGCTTTCTTGTCTGTTTATTTCAAACACCAGTATAGTCTCAGTGTAATGGTCATACAAATTTCAGCAAAGTGAAATATGATTTTTGTTGCCATGCAACACCTGTCTGGGATTTCTACTTCCCTCCATTGTATATGGTATTAGGCTGTTTTTGATATTCACAAACAAAATTTGGGTCTATAATATGGAATCAAATCTCATAATGTTGAATTAAGTGAGCCTTTATTGCCATTTTTGAACCAAAGGAAACTGCAGTGTGGTGTTTACCCTTGGTCTTTGGTGTAGGGGTACCAGTTATATATGCGGTCGTAGAGCAACATTTTAATTATCTGAATATAGTGAAAAAGTTTACTTGGGTTTACAATTTAATTTATTATTCAAATACACTACTCAAATAAGGCAGATGTGTGTCGACCTTCATAAATCAGGCAATGATTACAAGAAAATAGCCACTCACCTGCAGATGCCCTTATCTACAGTGAGAGCAATCATAAAAAAGTTCAAAACATCTGGAACTGTCACAAAAAAGCCCGGAAGAGGACGCAAGTGTATCTTGGCACCACGCAGCGTGAGAAGGATGGTAAGAGAAATAAAAAGTTCTCCAAAGCTCACTGTAAGAGAATTGAATCAAATGGTAGCATCTTGGGGTTACGAGGTCTCCCAAACAACCATCAGGCGCTATCTACATGCCAACAAGCTGTTTGGGAGGCATGCACGGAGAAAGCCTTTTCTGAGTGATACTCTTAAGCATAAACGGGTGGAGTTTGCCAAGTGGTACTGGGATTTTAACTGGGACCGTGTGCTTTGGTCAGATGAGACCAAGATAGAGCTTTCTGGCAACAAACACTCTAAGTGGGTCTGGCGTAATACCAAGGATGAGTACGCAGAAAATCACCTCATGCACACTGTTAAGTATGAGGGAGGATCGGTGATGCTGTGGGCCTGTTTCTCCTCCAAAGGACCTGGGAACCTTGTAGGGATACATGGGATCATGAACTCTTTGAAATATCAGGACATTTTCAATCAGAATCTGGTGGCCTCTGCCCGAAAGCTGAAGATGGGTTGTCACTGGGTCTTTCAGCAAGATAATGAGCCTAAACATGTGGTCAAATCTACTCAAAAATGGTTCACAAGGCAGAAAATCAAGCTCCTCTCATGGCCATCTTATTCCCTAGACCTCAACCCAATAGAAAATAGGACTCTGGACAATTTAGAGAGGTTGTGCAAAGAGGAATGGTTGAAGATCCCTCTATCTGTATTCTCTCATCTTGTGAAGAGTTATATGAGAAGATTAAGTACTGTTTTGTTGGCAAAAGGAGGTTGTACAAAGTACTAACACTAGGGGTGCCAATAATTGTGGCACACATTATTTCATTCAAAAGATTTATTTCTTAATGTGTGATTTTTTCCCACCAAATAAAGGCACTTGAATTAAAGCTTTTTATCTTTTTTGCATTGTTGTCCTATATTACTATAAAAAAATAATTTATTAGAAGCCAAAGAACACTTCTTAAACAGGGGTGCCAATAATTATGAAGGGCGCTATATATGTCTGCTTCAGAGAGTCCTATTCTATTGGCAGTACTTCTCTACAGGGACTAGACAAGCTGTGTGTGAATCTGTACATCTGTGTCAGAAATGGGTGCAACTTAAAGCAACTGAATGCATTCATTAAAATGGGCGTCCACTAACATTTGGACATATAATGTACAAACCTTGAATTTTATACAGCTGAACACCACATGCAAACAGCAATGACAGATTCTATTAAGAGCTTGTTCAAAAACAAGACAAATTCTCCCAGGTACCATGAGCAAGCATGCAGTTAATGTGGCTATGATTTGCTTCAGATAAAACCCACTTGAATGGCATGATGGGATAAATCTGGCTTTCTAAAGTGCGCTACAAAAAGGCGCATGGCACAGATGGAGTGCTTTTCAGTGGTAGATTGAGATGCGACAACTTGGATAAGCTGAATGATCGGCACAGGCAGATAATATATGTAAGAGAACAGAGACTCCCCGATAAGCATGCTAATCCACAACACTGCCAAACACTCAGAGCATGGACACTGCCAAGTATCTGTGATGAAGCACACACACACACACACACACACACACACACTCGGAGAAACTCACTTTCACACCACAAATACAGAGAAGCATTAAAGCTGTACATTCCTCCATCACTTCCCAAAAGTCATAAAATATGAAGAAAAATTACATAAAAAAAAAAAAAAAAAAAAAGACAAAAATAAATTTACACCAGGTCTATGAAAGGCATGTGATATGCAGTACCCTTTGAGGGGGATATTCTAAATATAAACACATATTGGAAATGGGATTTTATTTGTCTACAGGCAGCTATATGTGGTTACCATAGCAACACTTTATGTTTTTGATTAGGAAGAAGGTGCATATGGGGTAGAACAGAGTTGGGTAACAATATATTTATACAGGATAGGTCATCAATACTGGCATAATCATACGTCAGCTAAATCCTTTTACATATGACTTTGACAACTATTGTATTTTACATGCAAATGAAGTGAAAGTCAGTATACAACAAGCATTTGGCTTTTTATCTCTCAAGGTTTGCAAAATGCCACAAAAAAGAATAAACTTCACAAACTCTTCAGTGCTCTGCACTGAAGGAGGTGAATGAGCCAAGCTATGAAATTCAAATGCAACACATTTAGTGTGTATTAACAACAACAACGGCAGATGCAGAGGCATAAGACCAATTCCCTAGTTAATCATCTACCACATGGTTGATGTAATACCTTTTAATACCATTTTGCTGTTTTAATTCAGACTCAAGCTCCTCCATACTCTTGTCAGCTTTCTTCAATCAGGAGCACTTAAAGACTTACATGTCTTTTGGATTTTATCTTGTTAGTGTTTAACTAGATAATTGAGCATTTCATACAAATCACTCAAACGCCATGGCAGGCTGGAAGATATATGTATTTCTGTACTATATATATTGTCACTTTTCATTATATGGTAATCATGCCTTTGCCACAGCTGTCTGTGCTTAAGTGTACATCTAATTTAAAAAGAAATGACTGGCTTCTCTGCCAAGCTGGAATCATATCATATTTATTCCTATGTAATTAAGACTTTTTCCCATTTCTTACAATACAAAACAACCAAGAGACCAAAGGTAAGGTTTAACCAAGGTTAAACCTGCTTAACCTTATGAAAGCAATCACTTCAGCCTAACTGGGGACACATGCAAAGACAGATGTGATGTCCCCTTTAACTCATTTAAATATGACGCCAGAGCATTTGTGGAATATCTACACTAGCCATAGTAAAACTGAAGAGTATGTAGTGCTTTGTGTCTCTATATGAAATATGTACAAGGTTTCTTTTATTTTTTGATGTACTGTCACAATAATTTACTGTTGTTTTATTTGATCATATTTTGATAAAATACAAAAGTTATTGGACAATACGATTGTGCTCTTTTCCACATAAAGGCAGATGACAATGTGATCACTAGTTAAAAACCTTTTCTAAGTTAGCATCAGCAAGAAGAAAAACATTGTTGTAACTTTCTAGTCATTATATCACACTTGTATTTCAGTCAAACTGCATTAAAAAAAAACAACAGGTTTCTGGAGGATCTCTTAGATCCCTTCAAATAGTTGCACTGGCAAAACCCTAAACAGCACCACAATAAACTTGTTCTGTCAAAATGTAAAGGCTCATTTTCTCCTTTATTTATTTGGACTTTATTTAATGTTCTTGGAGGAATTCAAACTTTCTTCAGGTACATCTAAATTGTTCTAATTAGGTTAACAAATGGAAAAATTCTTCCTGGTAGGTACCTTTTGCAGTGAAGAACCCCCAAAGGTTCCTAGTAAAACCTTAATTTTACTTTTAAATCTTTTAAATTTAAAATCTTTTAATGCCACTTTAAATGAAAATTGTTATGTCATTGTTATGGGTTTGAAACCCCTTGGACATACAGGATAGTTTAGTTCTAAAGCATTGCCAGACACTGACTTTAAATAACATGACTAATGATTCTCAAGCCATTTGTTTTTTAAACATGCATTTTCCAGTATTTAAAAAATAAATAGCTATAAAGTTGCCTAAAAAGGTCTTAGTTTAACACTGCAAAGCATACCATAATCCTCCTTCTTCTTGAGTGTGGTAGACTAGAGAAATTCTCGTAGTGACATGACTAAAACATCAGAATTTAGGACAATTTAATATTTTTAAGTTAAACTATCATTTTTATTTTATATGCATTACATATACTGGGTCATATCATGTTTTCGTTGATTGTTTTTTATGTTGAAAAGCCTCGCTGATCAATGGTGAAACAAAAAAAAGTGAAATGTTACTTTACATATAATTTATATAAAATATATGACAGCTTCATTTTTAAACTTTAATTATGAACAATGAAGAAGTCCATTATATTCTAATTTTTGGATGTGGTTCTGTATTTAAGATATTTTAAAGACCCACAGCCACCATGGCTTGTAAGTAAAATATTTCAATTCAAAGATTTCTAACATGTTTTTTGGCCCTTAATCAAAAGGGGAAAAAGTCATGAAATGTGTAATTATTGTTGAACTTTGATTAACTTTTAATAATTCAGTCAGTTGTCATACTGTGTTCTATAATAATTTGACCAGTCTGTGAGACCTTATTTAAGATCTGAATGCAGTTTTGCTGATGAATTTTGAATTCTGCTGATGAAAATGATTTGGGCTTTTCATGGGATTTCTAGTGTTTATTAGCAACATTAGCATCACAATGAACTCCAAACCTATATTGGATGATCAACTACATCTAGAGTAAGTGGATAACTGTGTAAATGTAATTTTCCACTCCTTTAAAGGCCAATTATCCATTAACTGCTATGAATAAATTGAAATTAATGCAAGGCTTGTACTTGTGAGGGAAAGAAAGGGAATGTTCAAGAACACACTGAAAAGGAAATATTAGAAAGTCTCTCACAGTAATTACTCTGTGCAGTCATCCATAGAGATGATGGTCTTAAAGCCATACTACACATTACATAACATTCACATACAAGTGAAGCGCATAAATGGCACAAATGGATTGAACAGTGTCAGAAAATGTCATTTCACACACAATCAATTCATGCCAACACAAATGGCCCTATTAAGGCAAAACACACCCAAAGGAAAATGATAAAAAGAGACCAAATGCCGCTTAATTCCACGTATCCAATAGCATGTGTTGAGCACACAGATTGCCGAGCGGAGAGAAAGTCTTCCCAAACTGATTCTGACACCTCTCCTGCTAGCCCATCAGAGCCGCTAAAGCTAACGCTAGAATTCACAGGCACTGCATGTATCAGAACGGGAGCACATAGCTTCCACTTACTGTTCTCCAGCACAATTATGGCTACTGATGGATAGTGTGTGAGAGAGCGAATGTCATAAAAATGAATTTGTCACTCATGGTTATGTCCTCTTTGCACTCTTCTCTGTGTGGGAAGATGACATTGACGCCATGCGTGGACACAAAACAAAAATGCCCTGTCATTGACACATTGGCCAAATTAAAATCTTACTGAAGGGTTCAGCAATGAAAAGTGATGGACAAACAGTGCTCACTATGTGAGATCTTATAACAGAATAGGCATCAGTGACCATTGGCATGACAAAAAAATTGACATAGCTATTGTTTGGCCCACTGGATTCTTAAAGGTAAGGTTACCAGATGTCCCCATTTTCCAGAGGCCTAGAGCCGTCCCCAGAAATGTCTTCTGTAAATTTAAGAGGACATATTATGGAAACATCACTTTTAGACCTATTTTTGAGTACCTGAAATACCTACCAAGACAAAAACTGAAATATTGTTGAGTTGAGCCAAGTTAAAACCCAGTTAGTCTTTTGTGCGCTCTCAGGGTCTTAAAACATGAAATTTAATGACTCGTCCAGGACTGGGCTCTCCTTATTGTGCAAAAAGTGTCTGAACTCTGGTTAACCATTTTATAATTACATCTAGATACACAGAAACAAAAATTATATGCAATAGATATTAGAAGCCTAGTATACTATTAAAAACCCCACCAAGTGAATGTGCTTTGAGAGAGACAGAGAAAGAGACACAACATGTGTACATGTATACAGTTATTATACTTATGATTATGAATATTTATATGAGTTATATGAATATTTATATGACATATGATTTATACAATTCTTACCACTGCTATAAATTGCATGATAACTCTTAAAACAAATACACACTCTATGTAATTGAAGTCATATATAGGTCTAGATGAAACCAATAGAGGTTTACAATGCATTATAGCATAGAGATGACAGCACAAAAATGTGACATTTGATTTATGGTGATGTGACAATGCCTTCTAATGCAACTATGTTGGTTGGACACCAAAGTTCACCATAAGCACCATTCAAAAATCAATTCCAGTATGTTCTTTTCATATGCCAACACTCTGGCTTCCATCTCTGGTCTCATTATTTGTGCCATAGTATAGATTCAGTCACTATTTCTCTACATTTAAATTTTAGCTCCAAATGTCACAAGACTATTAAATCATACATCTAGCATTAAGAATGGAATCCAAACTAGCAAGCAATATGATAATATAACTAAGATATTTGCAGAATAAATATATTTTTAAGTTTTGATAAGTTTGGAAAGACTTTTCACACACACATCACACGCACACACACACACAATCATTCAATTCAATGAAACTTGACCAGATACACTATCTTAGCTTATATTCCACATAAAAAAAAAACATGTTTATCGTGACAGTGTTTAGTATCTTTTTTCAGAACATCACCTATATGACCTGGCAAACATTTTTCATGCTGACATACTGTACACTTGGTGGCAGTGTTGACAGTTCCTCTTGCACTGTATTGCTTCATTGAGGGGCATCTCGCACTCCCACCTTGTTACTGTTGCAGACGTGATTCTTTATATCAAATTTAAATGATTTAAATGGTTTACTTGGTCTATCAACATTAAACTAAAACTAAGATACAGTTTCAAATCAGTACTTTTGAAAGTGATGGCAATGCTCAATGTGTTTTATGTTGTGATGTCTTGAATCTGCCATGTGACCAGTAACTCCCAAGAGTTGAAATTTTAAACATTTTAAATTAAACTTTTTTTTTTTAAACTCAAAACACGGCATGATCCTTTCGCGCCCTTGGGTGGTGGTTTGCAATGCGCCTGCTCCAACTGTGCTCAACAGAGGTTCCGTGGAGGCTTTTCGGCAGGCTCGCTTTGACGTATCTGTGGAGCAGATGAGTGCCGTCTGTGTGCCGCTCGCACCAGCCCACCCGTCTGACAAACGGCACCTTACTGATCAGCGCGAGCTAGCGTCAGGGAGCCCTCACGTCTCACCGAGAGCCGGCCTGAGTCAAGACGTCAGAAACACCAGCACCGGCACCATCATTCACAGTTCAGCTCAGCCAAGACCGAGGGGGAACAGATGGAGGCTCGCAGAACATATAATGCATACATTTATACCAGCATGTGAAACATGCCTTACTGAGAGGATGAAAAGAAAGCACACTATTTAGAGGAACATCACGTACATTATGTTACAGGGACCAGTTGTAATTTCTTGTGCTATTACAACATTTTGGCAATCACAAAACAGTGTGTTATAATGACTCTAACAAAAATATACTGTGGTACTACCATGGTTGACTGGTGCTATTACTATGATAAAGACATCATGGTTTATTGAACACCAACATGAAGGTAAGACCACAGTAATGGTAGTACTTCGTTTTTGACACACTGACCAATGTCAACATGGCATGATCCTTTCGCGCCCCTGGGTGGTGGTTTGCAATGCGCCTGCTCTAACTGTGCTCAACAGAGGAATTTGACCACTGCACTAAACCCATTCAAGCAGTGAAACGACACCAAGGGAATAGTCTCTGCTATGGCAGTATGATAAAGGTAGTACCATGGTACTACAATTGTAATACTACAGTGACAGCTTGCTCTATCATAGTAAATACAATTAGTATTATTACTATTGTTCAGTATTACTATTGCTTCAGTATTATCATTGTAGGACCATGGTTGTACCATGATGGTATGACCTGATACTTTTTTTGTAAGGGCATACTCTCAGTCCACCATTCAATTCAAATTAATGGTAAGATGCACACAATTTGGTATTCTCAAAAAAATTTAATTATGTAAAATATTTCATCATGTGTATTTAGGAACAACACTAGAGCTGGGTCAAGAGGAGAGCTGGAGGGGACAGCTGATTATTTATGAACTTG
>BRDA01052489.1:7427-19031 GCA_036984385.1 Crenuchus spilurus | reverse complement strand
GCCAACTCACTGGATATTCCCGTCACCACTTTGGGTTTCCCATCTTTATTACTTTAGCCATTTCTAACTAAAGTCACTGTCTGTACTGCTAATGTCAATTTGGCTGTTTTGATACAAGGAATAACGTTAGCTAACGTAGCGTTAACGTCATAGACACAGGTTGAGGTAGCCTAGCCAGGTGCTCACCTCTCTCATTTCTCCTTGCTGCTTTATCCCTGCTGAGCAAAAAAATTTCTGATATCCATCTACAGAAGTAATAATGTTTAACTCAATCAACATAAAAATAATGTATATTATATAAGTATTCAACAAGTTGTTATGGGCTAACGTTACTTTACCTTTAGTCACATAGCTCTCTCTCTCTCCCTCTCCATCTCTCTCTCTCTCTGTGTCTCTCTCTCTCTGTACACGTGAATAAATTAGCATATTAAGTAGCCATGTGGGTATTGTGTCGAGTGAATAGAATTGCAATGAATTACTATATTAAGTAGCTATGTGTGCATTTTTTAGTGTATTCTACGTAGACTTAAAACTCTGAAGTGATTTTTTACTGGTGAAATCTATACTGGGGCACTGCAGATCAATACTGGGGCATGTGCCCCAGTAAAATATGTCTGGCGACGCCCCTGGGCTGGGAGCCGCCCCCTTCTTCGACATCGCTCTAAGTTTGCTCCACTCTCTGTCCCTGTCAGTTCTCCCTATCATTTTGGTCGTTTTTTTGCCTCTGCTGCTCTTGTGGGCTGTTTCAGTCAGGGATTAAGAGTTAGGCCTCTTTACAACAAACGTATGGGGTCTTAAACTTTACAGTGCTACAACGTTCGCGGTTGTTGTTTATTTACCGTCATCGGTTGTTGTTTATTTACCGTCATCTCTGGGCTCACCAGAGTCGAGCCGTGCTGTCCCTTCATGCTCTCTTATAATAAACCTCATTATATATTCTCTTTCACCTCTGAGTTTCATCTCTCTTCCTTTTATTGTCTGTGCTCCAGATTTGCGCCTACTAGCCATTTTTATCTACTCACCAAACTAGATCACTTCGGCACAGAAATATAAAATTCCCGCTGCTGTGCGCCCGCACATACTTCAGGATCAAACCAATTTTCGAGGGGGGAGGGACGCAGTTAAAGGAAACAAATAAAGATAAGCAAAAAATAAATAATGTTTAGTTATTGAGCTGATTTTAAGGCCAAAATTTAATATTAATCAAACAAGTCAAGATTATATTAAAAATAATAGAATTATAATACAAAATAAATTTTCTCTTTTGTGGGCCCCCCTGAGCCTGAGGCCCGGGACAACAGACCCGGTTGTCCCCCCCTGTCGATGGCCTTGCTCATATGCACCACTTAACTTATGTAAACATGGTTTTGTCTTTATTAATTAGTAACCTGGTAACAAATTAATACTTTCACATTTGTTGTTAATAACATATGTATGTTAACAAGTAAATGTAACTTCTTTTTCATCAACTGAGACCATAATCAAGAAGATGGGTTACTTTGATGATATTGTATACAAACAAGCCTCAAACCAAAGAAGGTGTGTCAACAATGGAAAAACTACTGTGAGGAACTATACAGTGGTGCAGAAGATAAGATTCAGATTGATGTTCTAGAAAAGGAACCACCACCACTGAAGGAAGAAATCAAGCGTGCTATGTTAGACCTGGCTACACAAAAGGCATCCGGTCCAGATGACATAGCAGTTGAAGTGCTCAGGTTTGGTGGAGAGACAACGTTGAATAAGCTCCATGAGGTCTGTATGGAAGTTTGGGAAACTGGAATTTGGCCAGAAAAATGGACGCAATCACTTTTCATCCCACTGCCCAAGAAAGGAGGCTTGCAGTGCAAGAACTACAGGACCATTGCACTGGTCTCACATGCTAGCAAGATCTTGTTGAGAGTGATATTAAAACGAATGCAGTCTAAGCTGGAAGGGGAGATTGCCTAAGAACAAGCTGGATTTAGACCAAGAAGAGGCACTCGGGATCAGATCACAAACCTACGGATCATCTTGGAGAAAGCAAGAGAAAGAAATCAGGAACTGTGTTTCTGTTTTATTGATTTCACAATGGCATTCGACATGGTACAACATGACCAATTGTGGATAACCATGCTGGAGATGGGTTTTCCCTCACACCTGAGAAATTTGTACAGTCAGCAGCGTGCAGCCGTCAGGACCGCCGATCACACATCAGCATGGTTCAACATAAGACAAGGAGTCCGTCAAGGATGTAACACCTCACCATGTTTATTCAACATCTTAGGAGAACAAGTGATGAGGAAAGCACTACAGGGATTTATGGGAGGATTCAAGATTGGTGGAAGGACTATTAACAATCTCAGATATGCAGATGACATCGTCTTATTGGCCACATCAAAAGAACAACTAGAAGAGCTGGTGAGTCGCACTGAGAAGGCTGCAAAGGAATATAACATGCAGATCAATGCAGCTAAAACAAACGTGATGACGAACACTGAAGATATACTGAAGATCACAGTCGAAGGAAGACTTCTGGAACAAGTAGACTCTTTCACATATTTGGGATGCAGAGTAACAAAAGCTGCAGACTGTGCCAGTGAAGTGAACACAAGAATGGCCATGCGAATGTCGGTGATGGTCAAACTGACAAAGATGTGGAAAAGTAAGTCAATTAGCACCAACACCAAACTAAGACTGATGAAAGCCTTGGTCTGACCAGTAGCTACATATGGATGTGAAGCCAGGACATTGAAGAAAGAGGAAGAAAGACGTGTTCAGGCTTTTGTGAACAAGTGCATCAGGAAGTTGCTGAAGATCTCATGGATGAAGATGATGACCACTGAGCAAGTCTATGAGATGACTAGAACTCAAAAGGAGTTACTGATGTGATGAGGCATGCACATGAGAGCATTGAAGGAAGTGTTATGACTGGACTTGTGGAGGGAGTCTGAAGACATGGAAGACCAAGAATAACCTGGATGGATAACATCAAGACATGGACTGGATTATCAGGTGCTAGATTGCTACAAGCAACCAGAGACAGATGGCATTGGAGAGAAGTGACTCATCTGTGCAGCCTACCATCGCTGACGTGATGATGTAATGATCAAGTGATGATGGCGTGTGACATGACATGACAAGCCTCGAGGTGTATTACAAGTTAAATGTTACCTTGTTTCTATTTATCAAGAAATTGGTTGTGTATTAATATCCCTAGGCAAGTATTAATCTGCCCACTCTACATTGCCAGCATGATACTGTGCTAAGCAACTAATTTCCTCAAAAGATTAAACTTCTATGTACAACAGGTTTTATACAAAAAGGGTTATATCAATTCAAAAGGCTAGAGTCCGACGTGCCCACACCCATGTGGTGTGATATGAAATACCCATGGAATGCAGAAGACAACCAACCAGAGTCAACCGGAATCCTGAAGGCAGGACTCTAAGCCTTTCTTTAAAAGCACATGCAAGCTGCAAAATAAAGCTCAACATGGCCGAACATCGCTTCAACAGCTTCGAGCTCAAGCAGGAAGAACACCGCCGCGGCCACAAGGTCAGCCAGATGACATCACTGGCTTTGAGTCGCCCCAGAGAACACCGCAACAGCCGAGCTCACCTTTCATCAGAGATGCTAACATCTACCTGTCGTAATCTTAAGAAAGAACCTCACTCAACTTATTAACCATGCTTAAGTACTGTGCTTCGCTGAGTGTCTTATAGCCCAGTGATAATGCAGTTCATGTTACATGTTTATTGTTTTGCAACATCAGTTTAACCTCAAGTTACTACTCAACTCTGGTGAAGTCTTTTTTAGCCTGAGAGTAACAGATAGTAAAAGGAGTTAGCTGAAATAGATCTGTCAGAGCAAGAACACCCGGAGCTCATTCTGAACAAACCAAATGGCCTGTTCAGCCTCCCCTCGCTGGATCCAGTAGCAGCGGCATGGGTCACAATTCACGCTTCAACTGTTATGACGGAGACCCTCTGAAGAGCAGCCACGAGTGAGAGAAAGTCCTCAGAGAGTGCTCAGCCAGTCGCCACTTCGGGTTGGCAGACAGACGCACAAAGGGCAGGAAGCCATGAGACATCGGAAGAGGCAAATCAGAACCCTTCGACGAGACGCCCCCCATGACCACAAGGCTGGAGACCCCAACAGTAAGCCGTTCGTTTATGTTCAGAATTGGTACCTCATGTGTTCCTTTGATAAATCGGACACATTCCATAACTTAAATTAGGTTTAGATCACCTCTCCGTCACATGTCTGTATGTCCAAGTTCACCTTAACTTCATTAGCCTTTTAAGCTACAGATGGGTTTCACCAGCTTAAGCGGGTGGGATAATGAATGAATAATGAATGAACATGCCAGTGACCTGTGCTGTCCCACAAGGCTCAGTTATTGGGCCTCTTTAATTCATACATGCTCTTGGTTAAATTCTATATGAATTCTACGTTTGTTGTTTGTTTGTCTATATGAATTTTATTTATTGCCTGTCTGGAAACAAATGATGGCTGAAATGTGATTGGTTAAATGCTTTAACATGAAAATACATGTCTGGAAACAGCACAACCATGGGGAAAAGCTATAAAAGGAAGCAGACAAATCATTTGGAATTATTTAATAAGTATTCACTGACAAAATATAATGAACATCAGCTTGTGATTCAGATATTTCTTAGGCCATCAGAGAAGGCCTTGCAGGCCCTGATGGCCCATCACTGCAGGCAAGTAATGTTGAAGACTTCAACATTACCCTCCTGTGACATAAACATTACTTGCCTATTATAATATAATAGGAGAGTAATGTTTAAGTGATAGGTGAGCTTTACTTGCTGCTGTAGACTGGTATGCGTCTCAGTCTTTGGGTCTATTTTTATATGCTCTTTTTGTTTTGATAGGCTGACTGAACTGATGGTCTGATTGTGTTTTGTAATACAGCCTCTTTTATTATTTACATCATTAACAGTTAATTGTGACCATAATTCACTATGAGCTGCTCTTTTTTCACAATGTTGAGTCTGTCATGGTGATTACAGAAGTGGTAGCCATGGGAAAACAGCATTCAAGACAATAGTTTCTCTGTCATTAGCTCTGGTAGTGTAAGAAGACTTTTGAGGAACACCCCTTTGTTAGTGAGAGAACCACTAAGGGGAATATTCAGTAAAGAACATATAAACACTCAGCACTGCCTGACTATAGATCTATACACACGTGTTTGACTTCTGCTTCACAGTTGTGTGAAGTACTAAATCTTACTGATTTATAGATTTCTTTATGGACACTGATGGACTATTCTACTAATGTGACATACTTAACTCTGGAAGGACATGTAGAGTTAGAGAAATACAGATATCTGTATTTTTTCATTACTCTGTCAGTTTATTTATTGATTATTTGTTGTAATACTGTTGTTATTTCTGTTATATACTCAGACAAACGTCTCCATGAGCCGATGTACATCTTCATCTCTGCTTTACTCTGTAATGCTCTTGTTGGAGCGACGGCTCTTTTTCCTAAACTGCTGAGTGATTTTCTTTCTGAAACACAAGTGGTGTCTTTTGAAGCCTGTACATTTCAGTCCTTTTTTATCTACACGTACGGGATGGCAGAGTTTACTCTGCTATCAGCGATGGCTTATGACCGATATGTGTCTATATGTAAACCTTTACAGTACTCAGCGATTGTAAAGATCTCCACTGTTAAGAAGCTCTTATTGTGCTGCTGGTTGGTCCCGTCCTGTGAAAACGGTGTAGCTCTGATATTAACTTATCGCCTCCAGCTGTGCAGGTTTAAATTAAACCGAATTTACTGTAATAATTATGCAATAGTGAAGTTAAGCTGTGGAGACATCACTGTTAATAATTTGTACGGTCTGTTTCTTTTGTGTATTGCTGTGTTTCCTCCTGTGATCTTCATAATCTTCTCGTATGTTAGAATACTTTCTGTCTGTTTAAAGAACTCTACAGATTTCAGAAGAAAAGCTCTGAAGACCTGCTTCCCTCATCTTTTCATCTTCATCAGCTTCTCTGTAACATCCTGTTTTGAAGTGATTAACAGCAGATTTGAAGCAAACGTTCCTCAAATTTTTGCCATGATAATGTCAGTAGAAAACATTCTTATTCCTCCTCTAATCAACCCAATTATTTATGGACTAAACCTGCAGAAGATTCTGAATAATGTCACCAGTATATGGAAAAGGAAGACTTGCATCTTTTCAGACTGAAACTGATGTTTTTTTGTTGATAATTCTGTTGTTTTTTTAAACAGAACATTATTTCTTACAGAGATGCAGAACAGTTTTGTAATATTAAAATAGAATATAATGAAAAGTTCATTGTTCATAATTTAATTCAAAAACAAACTGATATTCATTACACATAAACTGACATATTTCAAGTCTTTTTTTGTTTGTGTTGATAGGTATGACTTATAACTCATGAAAATCATAAATCCAGAATCTCAGATTATTAGAATTAGAATATTTTGTTTTGAGTAAATTACTTTTCAAACAGTATGACATTAAAACAAACAAAAATAATACTTGCAATGTGTCACTTTGTGTAATTAATATACAGCCATAGTTTACATTTTTAATTACATTATGAACAAAAATTTACTTTTTCACCAGGTGCTAAATTTTGGAGATGCAGTACAGCATCACTCAGAAGTACACAGTCAATATGCTCCTCAGCAAAGAATCTGTTATCACAGGCTGATGAGTCCCCTTTGTTTCAGAAAGACAGATATTCACATAATTCAGTGAAAAGAACTTTAATTTTATATTAATAAATAATTTTAATTAAAGAACAGCATGTGATTACTCCACTGCTTAGCACTAATGATCATTCTGATTTTATCAAGAACCTACATTTAGTGATGTTGTTGTGTTCTTTAGTACAGTCCTTATGTATTTGATGAGTTTTAAGGAGATGTGCAGAACTTAAATGGAAGTAGGAGTGTTTTAAGTAAAAGCTTTAAAGATATTTTATTCCTTTGTTCTTAATTACATTGTCTTAAAACATTACCAAGATGGTTTTGAGGATTTCCACTTAAGTTCCAGCTCCTGCACTTTTCCTTCAGTATACAGGAGAACCCACAAATCCATTTAACCTCTTATGCTCCAGGG
The DNA here is from genome assembly GCA_036984385.1 of Crenuchus spilurus. NCBI lineage: Eukaryota > Metazoa > Chordata > Actinopteri > Characiformes > Crenuchidae > Crenuchus > Crenuchus spilurus. The sequence continues at coordinate 11,923 of BRDA01052489.1, read as the reverse complement.
GTATTTTCCTTCATTTTCGCCTGATTTGTCATGGTCTAGTATTAAGGATTATTACTCCCTAACTGCATAGAATAAATGCAAACTGTTGGTGTTTTTTGTTCAAGAACCCTTCAGGGTAGAAGAAAAATGTGTTTTGTATCATAAGAGTGATTCCATTTTCTTAAGTTTTGCTTCTAAATGTCAAAAAAAAAGCAGGCGTTCAGTGATATTTTTTTTAAATCATTTTTTATAATCTATATTACAGTATTTAGACCATATTAGATCCATTTTGTGGCTCAGATGTGTGTATTTATATGTGAACTTGTACTAGAAAAAATCTCAGTGCACAACTTTATTTCCTGTTTTTTTATTTAAATTTCAAGTTCAAGTTCAAATTCAAGTTCAAGGTCATTTTAAAGTGTTCTACAGTTTCTAAGCTAAAAACAGCTTTTTACACACATTAGTACAAATTTGCATTAGATCTGTACTATTAGGGACATGTCCTACAAACCAGATACAGATTTCAGCACAAAGGTCAAATGAGGTCATAACTGGCATTTAAACCTAGTCAAAATGCTTAAAACAGCCATAAAATACTTTCCTCACCTAGAAACAACTTTTACCTGTTTATATGTGATTGTCAGAGCTAAGACATGTCACACAAATCATTAGATCGCTCATCAGACACCGGAAGCGCGAGCTGCAGCCACGGACAGAGACACGGGTTTTGTTTACATCTGTATAAGGGTAAATATCAGAACAATAAAACATCATTTTCCCAGTCTAGTTCAACCAAAACTTCCCCAACAGTGTATAATTCCATTTAAATATTAAAGCCTCCTGGTAGACAGCCAATGGACGGATCAGCTCGAGTGATGTGTCAAATTACAGAGGAGACCCTCATCTGACCAGCCAATCAAGTTGTGTTAATGTCACATGACGTTTGAAGGAACGGTTGAGAAGTTTCAAAATAAAGGTCCCTTCAAGACGTTATATTTTTGCCATGCATGAGGACAATTAATCTTGGATTTCTTTGCACTCGATTGTCATAGAGACACAACCGAGGGCTTGTTAGTTTCAGAACAACATCAGGAATTCAATAATATCAAGATAATATATAAAAGTTGTAAAAACATGGACATATAGCAGTAAAGGTGATTATAAATGAAAAGCGATTAAAAGTAAAAGTGATTATAAATTACAGGTATTTCCTATAAATAAAAGAAACATGAACATTTGACAGCTTAACAGTTATTTTTCTCATAATCCTGAGAATCAACCCTTTCATTTGATGTATGATTTATACATATTGATTGAAATATCAATTTTATTAAATTATAATAATGCATAATCATATTCATATTTCTGGATAAAAGTTTTGGGCGCAGTTTATTTGAAGCAAATTACACATTAGATGCCTCAATATTTGCATAAATGAAAAAGAGGACAGTTGCAGCTTTCAAATGACACCTTACACTTGTATGTAGCTTATGAAATATAAAAGTTATGAACTGTTGAATGCAATGAATGCGAATTTAGAACCACCGGTGGTTCTGTGCTCCTGCACCTTTCCTTCAGTATACAGGAGAACCCACAAATCCATTTAACATGTGGAAAAAAATTGGAAAACTGACTACCTAATAGTAATGCCACAGTGAATGGCAGCCATAGCCTAGTGGCAAGGATCTGGTCTTGTGACCAGAAGTTTGCCAGTTCAATCCCAAGAATGGACATGACTGAAGTATACTGGATAAGGGCTGCCCACCGCTTTGGGCACAAATTCTCACAGCCTAGTGTGTTCACTAGTGTGTGTGTGTGTTTCACTGCATGAATGGGTTAAATGCGGAGTTCAAATTCTGTTGTGTGAAAAATCACATTTGCAAAAATAGGTGAATCTTAATCTTAATGAATAATGCCATATCCACCACCCTTCACCTGGTGCTCACCCACCTGGACAATAAGGACACTTATGTTAGAATGCTGTTTTTAGACTTTAGTTCAGCATTGAACACAATCATTCCTCAGCACCTGATCGGAAAACTGAACCTACTGGGCCTGAGCACTTCTCTCTGTAACTGGATCCTGGTCTTCCTGACTAGGAGACCTTAGTCAGTCCAGATTGAATGAAACAGCTCCAGCACTAACACACTGAGCAATGGGGCCCACTATGGCTGTGCGCTCAGTCCACTGCTGCTTACCTTGCTGACTCATGACTGTGCAGCAATGCACAGCTCAAATCATATCAAGTTTGCAGATGATACGACTGTGGTGGGTCTCATCTATGAGAATGACGAGTCAGCATACAGAGAGGAAGTTCAGCGGTTAACAGACTGGTTTAGAACCAACAACCTGTCTACTATTCCAGCTTCCATGACCTGCTCTACTGATGACATAAGAAGGTGATACTGGAGTTATTCATACTTTTCCAATTTTACATACAGGTGGTGGTGCTTCAGGCATAGTAACACTTGACATACCTGTTGGATGTGCTCATTGACATTATTAGAGTATATAAGCAGGTCGTCAATATAAGACATGACCTGTTTAGTATCCCTCTGAGGAGGTCATTGATAAACGACTGAAAAATCCACGGAGCATTGACCAAACCATATGCCATGACCTGGTACTCATAGTGACCGGAAGTAGTCATAAAGGTAGTCTTCCACTTGTCTCCCTCTCTAATAAATACCGGATTATAAGCACTGCTTATGTCCAATTTGGTGAAGGGAAGTCCAAGTCAAATAAAATTTATTTATATAGTGATTATTACAACTGATGTCACAAAGCATCTTTAGAGGGTTAGTAATGACAAAAAAGCATCCTTGATTATCATGCTGGCACTGCTAAGGTAGTGGGAAGAGTGTGGTTCCTATATGGATGGAAGTGATGTCTTTGTGATTCTCTATGCCATTCTCACCACCTGCTGGAGAGACTTCTCTGAGACAGTCCAGCTGCCATATCAGACTGGCAGGTTGCAGGTGAACTCTATGGTGCCTCTGTAGAAGGTTGTGAGAATCCAAGGGGGGCAGTTTGCTTTCTTCATCCTTTGCAGAAAGTGAAGTCCCCTGGAAATGTCTTGCTTTTACAGACATGTTTTACAGTGCGTGAGGGGAGTGTAAAGTGGCTCTCCTCATAAAGTCAGCAGTGATCTCCTTTGTCTTGTTGACATTCAGCAGCAGGTTTCTATTGTCTGATTCTTGATGTTTTCTTCTGGCTTTCTGGTTTCTTCCCTGGTGCTCCTCACATATGGTTTGTCTCATTTGGGGTGGGTTTATTTGCGTTTTTTTGGGTGGGGGGTTCTGCCACTAGCAGTATATGCCCATGCTTTGGCTTACTGCAGGCTGTTCTCTCTCCACTCTCAACACTATTGACACTGAGAAGTTTGGGTTCGGGGAGCCCACCTGCCCCGATGGGATGTTTGCAGCTGGATATGCGATGGAGTCGTATGCCTGGCTGCACTCTCTCTGGAGAGTGCAGAAGAGGACATTATTCGGAACACGGACTGGGGTACTCTGCAGATTGGAATATGAATGCCCTGGTATCGGAAATTAAAGAGGTCAGGCCAGCTGTCCGAGCCCCCAGAAGCTGCCTGAGGATTATACGATGGGCAGAGCTGATGGCTCTCAGACTGTATAAACTTTGGTTTGGATAACAGCTTGGAGGAAAAGTCTCAGCTCTGCAAAGGTTTGGATTCTTGAAGGACTGATGAATGACTTTAAAGTAACCACCGTAAATTTTGGGGTTATTTGCAGAAAATTTGTGTCTGATCTCCATTTTGGCTCCCTACCTCGGCAGCTATTTTGACTGCCACCATATCTCCCCAAGGATGTTGCTATGGTTGCTATGAGCCTTTATCCTCCCCAGCATTCCTGAAGATAAGGGCTGTTTTTGTCTGGGTGCCAGGACAGGGCACTCAGCTTTTCAGTCCCCCCACTGCCCCAACCTCACCATGCCTTTCACATGCTCCATCCCCATGCAAGAGCACATGGGTCTGTGGAAGCGCTGTAATGGCTGCTGTGCCGAAAGGCCCCGGATGGCCGATGCTGGAGCTGGACTTTCTCTATCTCCTTACCCACCCCGCCATCCTCCCCCCCAATGACTTGGCTATGTCTGTGTGTATTTGTGCTTATGCAAAAAGGTGTTTTTTCACTTCTCAAACTGCCCCAATTACAATGGGACAATCTGGGAGGATGTTTTTTATCTCCTATCTTTCCCAATGTCCATGCTGTTATTTTCAATCTTATGCAATTTTGTTGTACTTGTTGCAATGACAATAAACCATCCCTTATCCATTTATTATCCCTTATTAATGGTCTTGAGTTCAGATAGGCCTATGGAGATTGGGTTCCCATTGTTGAGCCTCAGATCCTCTCAAGAATTTTTCTTAGGGGTAACATTAACCCCGTCAAACTCTTCACTTTTTTGTGGAAAAACGTATTCGTGTTTATGTGTGTCTGTATCGGTTCAGTAACCCTCCCTCCTACCGCCCCACCCATTCCTCTATCTCTTTCAGGTCG
>BRDA01052484.1:0-12049 GCA_036984385.1 Crenuchus spilurus | reverse complement strand
CAGGTCACTACGTGATGCTGGTGGAGGAAACCGTTTCCTGACTCGCTCCTCCAAAACACCCCAAAGTGGCTCAATAATATTTAGACACAAAGACTTGCTGTCTTGGTCACAGATGCGCCAGCAAGACGTGCAGCAACAATTTGTCCTCTTTTGAACTCTGGTATGTCACCATAATGTTGTGTGCATTGTAATATACTATATAACTGTGCTCTTACCTGCTAACTGAACCTTCACACTCTGCTCTTACTGGTGCAATGTGACATTAATGAAGATTGGCCACCAGACTGGTCCAGTTTAGCCATGAAACCTCCCTCACTAACATGACAGCTGTTTCATTGTCTAACTCCTGTTTATTCATATATACAGTATCAAGAGAGTTCAGTGGTTCAATAGGTTTTTATTGTCATTTCAGTTATATACAGTAAATATTTAAATTAAACAACATTCCTCCAAGACCAAGTGCAATGAAAAACATACAACAGATTACAATAAATACAAGCCCTAATAAATACAACACTGCTTGTCTTGATTACAGAGTTTTAGTAGCAGCTTCATAATAAATTTAGCAGCAGTTTTTATAGTACAATGTGGAAATGTGAAAATATTGTGTAAACAAATACAAATAGTCCCTGAGAGTCAGACTGTGTGTTAAGGAGTCTGACAGACTATAGCATGAAACTGTTGGATAGTCTAGTAGTGAGGGTCCAAATGCTTCTTCTACAAGAAGGCAGCAGAGTGAAGAGACAGATGTGTGATGTGTGTGATGGGTCCACAATGCTGAGAGCTTTCCGGATGCAGCGCTTGTAAAGGTCTGTGAGAAATTGTGAGAAAGACCCCAATGGTCTTTTCAGCCATCCTCACTATATGGTGGAGAGTTTTGCGGTCAGATGCAGTGTAATTCCCAAGCCAGACAGTAATTAAGCTGCTCAGAATGGACTGTATGGTTCCTAGGTAGAAGGTGGTAAGGATGGGAGATGGTAGATAGATCATCTATCAGTTTTCCTCAGTCTTCTTAGAAAGACTGGTGGTGAGAGACCAGGTAAAATTCTCCACCAGCTGAACATCAAGGAATTTTGTGCTCCTGACAGTCTCCACAGAGGAGCCTTCAGTGTTCAGCAGAGAGTGGTCCCTCTGTTTTCTACCAAAGTCAACAACCCTTTTCTTAATTTTATCAATATTCAGACAAGTCACTGACTCTGCACCACCTCCTTCCACCTCCTCTTTGTAAGCTGACTCATTGACTGCACTGATAAGACCCACTACAGACATATCATCTGCAAACTGGATGATGTGATTGGTGCTGTGCATTGTTGCAGTCATAAATTCGTAAAGTGAAGCCTTGAGGAGCTCCAGTGCTCACTGTGGTGGTGCTGAAGGTGTTTCTACTGATCCAGACAGACTCTGGTCTCCCAGTTAGGAAATCAACCACAGTCTCAACCTTTAAGACTAGGCTGAAAACATATCTGTTTAGTTTGGCTTTTGGTAATTAATACTTTACATTATAGACAGGCTGCAGATCCAGGGGGTTACTGATATAGGGACTTATAGTAAACTGAGATGCTGGGGCTGTCTTCCAGTTGCAGAGAGAGGTGTCCAGTCCCATCAAGCTCAGCTTTCCAATCAGATGCTAAAGAATGATGTTGAATTCTGAGCTGAAGTCTATGAACAGCATTCTAACATATGTGTCCTTCTTGTTCAGGTGAATGGCAGGTGAAGAGTGGTGGCTATGCCACTGTCTGTAGAGCAGTTGGGATGATATGCAAACTGCAGTGGATCCATTGAAAAGGACAACAGGGGTTTGATGTGCTTCATGACGAGTCTCTCTGAGCACTTCATGATGATGGACGTTAGTGCACAGAATGGTAGTCATTAAGACAGGACACTGACAACACCTTTGGCATGGGCACAATGAATGTTGAAGATGTTTATGAAGATGTTTGCCAGCTGGTCTGCACATTCTCTAAGCACTCTGCTAGCAATCTGGTACAGCAGCTGTCTGTGGGTTGACTGCATAGTTTTCCTCACATTTGCTGTAGTTAGAGCACCTGGATTCCTGGTTCCTCACCACCACATCATACTGTGCCTCAAACTGAGCATGGAAGGTGTTCACAACATCTTGAAGGGAGGCATCACTGTCACAGGCAGATGGAGCAGTCCTGTAGTTAGTGATTTCCTGGATGGACTGCCACATGTACTGGTTCTTGGCTGGTTTCTTAAATCCAAAAGTACTTGCAAATGTACACTTGAGTACCTGTGCCTCCAATTTAGAATTTGAGCTTCTAACCATTCTAACCGATCCACCATTTTTCAGACCCAGTGATGCCACTGCATTCTACTGCACCGCCATCTTGGAAATACAAGTACACCCCTCATATTTCTGCCAATATGTTATATTTTTTATAGTCTGTTTTACGAAAGGAGAGAAGGTTGGGGCGGCATGGTGGCTTAGCGGTTAGCATGTTTGCTTCTCAGCGCTGAAGTCTTGGGTTCAAGTCCCCATTTGAAAACATTTCCATGTTTTCCCCATGTCTGCACGGGTTTCCTTCGGGGTCTCTGGTTTCCTCTCACAGTCCAAAAACACGGAGGTCAGGTGGATTGGGTACTCTAAATTGTCCGTACATGTGTGTGTGTGTGTGTGTGTGTGTGTGTGTGTGTATGTGCGCGTGTGTGCACCCAGCAATGGATTGGCGCCATGTCCTGGGCTTAGTTGAATAGTGTGTAATGCCCTGCCATGCACCCAGTGAGGGGGTAGGGGACTAACCATGACCCTGTTAAGGATTAAGCAAGTGTGATAAAGGATGGATGAATTTTCATAGGACAACTCTTTAAGCTTAAGCTTGAGGATACCCCACAAGTGCTCAATTGGGAAAAAGTCTGGAGGAATACTTGGCCAGCCCATCACCTTTACCTTCAGCTTTCTCAGCAAAGCAGAAGTCATCTTGAAGGTGTGTTTGAGGACATCATCATGTTGCAAAACTGTCATGTGGCCCAGTTTCCAAAGGTGCTCTGTCACAGCAGATGTTGAAATTCACCACCACTATGCTTGATTGTAGGTAAGCAAGATTATATTGGACTTGTCAGACCACAGGACATGGTATCAGTAATCCATGCTCTTGGACATCTTGTCTTCTGTTTTGGGTCATTGTCCTATTGCACCACCCACCATCTGTTGAGCTTCAGTGGGTTCTGAAATGTTTTGATACATTGGGAATAATTTTTTTTATTGATTACAGCAAACCATCCAGGTCCTGAAGTAGCAAAGCTGCCCCAAACAATGATGCCACCTCCACCATATTTCACAGCTGGGATGTTGGTGTGCTGTGTGTTTTCTTCTCCACACAACATTGTGTGTTCTTTCCAAACAACTAAATTTTGGTTTCATCTGTATATAGAATATGTTGCCAGTAGTGCTGTGGAACATCCAGGTGCTCTTTTGCAAACTTCAAACATGCAACAATGTTTTTTGGACAGCAATGGAGAGTTACCATATCTGCAGCAGAACCAACAAGGCAGTTGAAACAAAATCCTGGGGTGGATTTTTACTTTCTGGACCAGGATTACCCACCTCTACACACGTGAACATAAAGGTTTTTAGAGATACTTTTGAAACCCTTTCCAGCTTCATGCATGTCAACAATTCATGAACATAGGCCTTCTGAGTGTTGTTTTGTGTGAGGCATGTGTCACATCAGGCAGAACAGCAAACTCAAAACTGGAGTGTGTTTTTATAGAGCAGGGCAGCTTTAATCAAAACATCCATCACATTCATTGGCTCCAGGTTGGCTGACTCCTGATTCCAATTAGCTTGTGGAGACTAAAGGTTCACATACTTTTTCTACCCTGCACTGTCAATGTTTACATGTTGTGTTCAATAAAAACATGAACACATTTATTTTTTGTGTATTATTAGATATGGTAATAGCACAAGCAGACTGTGTTTGTTTATTGCTGTGACTTACATGAAGATCAGAGCACATTGACCAATTTATGTTTTTTTAATTAATAATGACTATACTCTTTCATGCAACTGTAGATTCATACAGTGATTATATATATACAGTACACTATATATTGGGCCCTGGTAACTTAGTCCCACTTTTCACTATGATGCCCCTGCCTACCTAATAGTTGGAATAACCACCACAGATGTCATGGCATCAACGACGAGGGAAGAACATCAACATGCCAAGTATCTATTGGCATGCAGAGATTCCAAGATAATGCCAGGAAAACATCCCCACATACATTTGCACTGCCATCACCACCCTGCATTTTTCCCACAGTTGTCTCTTGGATTTGGTTCTCATGGGTTTGGGAATGTACATGCCACTGTCAGTCCACTGTATGCAGCATGAACCTGGATTTGTCCAAGAAAAAAATGTTTTTACAATCTCCAATGTACATAATTACACTAATTATACATAATTACACTTCAGCAAACTGGAGGCAATGTTGATGATGAACCTTGGTTAATATTGGCACCTTAAGCATCCTTCTGCTTTGCAGGCCAAGATGTAACAGTGTTTGCTCAATGGTGATCCCTAACACTTTACTTATTGCTACTGTGTTCATTATAGAGGTTAACTGGCCCACTGTGGCACACTGATTACTCTGTACCACCCACAGGAGTCATTGTTCTAGTCTAGCGTCAGTGGCATGTGGGGCATGACTGTTATGCCATTGGGAGTTACGTACATTCTAATTATGACCATTCTTGGAAGGAGGTACATCCATTCTCAGTACATCATCATAACCATGGCTCTAGAACATCCCATGAATCAGTTTCCTTTACCCAGTTCTCTATTTTCATGCCTTTTTGGACATCAGTTAAATTGCATCATTTGGTTACCATGTTAGGTTAGGTTGTTTGGTACCTTGCCACCACTTTTGTTGTGTGATTGTATGTTTACACATGTAGCATGTAGTATTCCTTTAAAAAAAAAGCTCTGGAGGCATATAGAGTGTGTATTAACTGTGAAACTATAAAAAAGGGGGATTGAAAATTAGACTTTTTCAGATTGGTTTTAATACATCATCTGTAACTGTTCATGAAGATTTACTTTAACTTGAACTACATTTCATCAGCTTAACCTCACCTCTCTCATATTCATAAATTCATGGTCTACCTTTTTAAGGAATCCAGCTTTGGAGTATAGCCAAGAAAAGATTGACGAGAGCAGTGCACTAACTTTTTTCAAGCAGACAGGGAATTTTTTAGAGGATATCACAAAAACCTTTTAGAACATGACATTTTTTTATGTTCTACCAAGTTATTGTCATATATCTGTGTATGTGTGTTTAAAAAAAATACACATCATCACCAAAAATCAAGTTGTCTCCTTTCAAAAATAAAAGAATAGTGCAACTACTGGACGATATATCATAAATATAAAATAAAAGCAAATAAAATAAAAAATAAAAGCAAAATGTGTTTTTCACTCAGTAAAATAAGTCTCTCTTTATTGTAATAATGTGTACATAGCTCGTTATGATGTCAGTGGGTTTGAGTACCAGAGCCCTCTATTGTCCCTCGGTTTGTTTATCTTGTAAACCACAGGGTATAATTAAATGAGACATATATTGTCCTCATGTTTATTAAGAATAATCCAAATACATGTGGTCAAACAGCTTAATGCAAAATCTGAGCCTCTTTTGCAGGATAAAGTTTAATTATGAATTCCTGAGACAATGGCGAAGTTCATATTTACCAAGCAGTTGAATGTTATAACAGCTGTTGATGTTTTCCCAATTTTTTGAACCAATGTAAAGCGATATTGGTAAACTCATGGCTACTATATGACCTGCTTCATCTCTCTGCAAATACTCACAACCGGGCTATCCATTATAATGTGATGGAGCATTTGCTAAGATGAAAAGTGAAAAATCTACTTTAGATGTGACAGACAATGGTAATATTGGAAAGTGTGCACAGGGTCTCAGTTTCCCCATTTAGTCTACAGATAATATAAAGTTAATGCTCTTTATTTGAACAGTCTTTAATTTCTTCTGTTCCTGGCATAACCAGTCAGAGTGGTAACATATAGACGTTATCTTTTTCCATGGAACAGCCTGCCGCAACCTGAGTGCTCTCAGTCTGTCATGATCTTGTTACACATGTACAGGTGAAACCAGATAGCAGTCTAGTAGTACAGGTCTGTGCTCAGGTAAGGTAAGGAGAGGCCTGCTTTTGAGGTCCCTCAGGGATGTGTACTGGGGCCTGTGGGAAATTACACAGTCCACTGAATAATCCTCAACACAGTGGAACACTGAGATTTCATCCTGTTGTATATCTACCAAGATAGTCTTGACAGCACCCAACATAGCCTGTAAATCTCAGGTAGTGCAGGCACGAATGTGCTGTTCCACACTAAATATTTAAGTCAACAGGCAATAACTGTGCAACCAAGCTGGCAGGAGTTCTGGAATTGGTGCAAATTCTGTCATGTACTCTCTATTTATTACACCGGCCTAATACCACCAATAAGAGGCCCATTTTCTCCAATCACAGAAAGCCACTGCTGTCTTGTACAGCTTAACTTAGCTCTCCAGATGTCATGCTGGTTAGAGCTTTTATTAATGATGCAAAACAGCCAAAATATGGGAGCTGTTTCACACTGAACTTTGCTTGTGGCTGAAACGAGGTTGTATTTTGAGACTAAATGTAGGGGAGTAAACCTTTAGAATGTAATGGTGCTCTGGTTAACAAACACTGGGAAAAAGGTTTACATTTCTAATACAAAACTGTGCATCCAGAAAGTTATGTGCAGCGGCTTCTTCTGTTCTTTTCTGAGCAAATCACAAGTATGTTTTTGAATTAAATTGATCTGGCCTTTCTTAAATTGGAATAAACTGTTAGGGCTCAATAGCAGATAGCAAACAGCTGTAGCTGACACAGCCCTGTGTCCATTGCTGAATGGCCAGTCTTATTTTACTGCCTCATTAGTCACATGACCCAGGGTTGAGAATCATTTTCCCTGTGAGAGGACCTCTGGGCCATGTTCAGGCCAGACACTGAAAAGGATTAACTTCACACAATCAATGCAAAACAATGAATCCACCAAAATCCAATCTGCTGACTTCTCAATTATTTAAGCCCTTTTGCCTTCCCCATGGAGCTGCTCTTAGCTTCCCTTTCCTCAGCATGGCTATTAAATACTTCTTTAAACCAGCTAACTAAATGAGAACTGGTCTGGCTTTTGGGGCCAGCGTATCCAAATGACCCTAGGTGATTGACCTGATAATGACTTGTTTTCACTGGTTGAAATGAAGAGGCTTCAAACCACAGCACCTGCCTGACCAAGTGAAATTTCACAGGCTGTGAATGGCTAACTATAGAGCTATAGAGGCATGATCAGTGAACGAGAGACACGGGGCATTGGAGAGAAGTGAATCGTCTGTGCAGTCTACTATCCTGAAACGATGACGTCGTGACATGACATGACATCTTGGTAATGTGTGGTGGGTGCATAGTTCTTCATATAGTAGGCTGTAATGGAAAACATACTGTTAAAATGATTTTCTACCTTTCTTTAATATCACATCATGTTCTAAGTCTGTGGTTCCCAAACCTAGCCCTGCAGCACCCTCTTAGGCCAGTCAAGCACACTTACTCTTTGTCTGCAAAGCCATGCAGTTGTAGCACAAGCAGAATGAAGTATGGCATTTTCCTGTTTCTTGGAAAAGATGTTGTCTTTACAGCAGCAAATGTCTTTCCAAATGCCAATATAAGCCTCCACATCAATGGTACATTGATACATATGCAGAACACCCATGTCCTGAGCACTGATGCACCCTCCTGCCATCACAGATGCTGTGTTTTGCATTTTTGTTGCTCTACATGGTCTTTTTCATTCCTGTCACATACAGTCTGATGTCCATTTTTCCCAAAGACAAGCTAAAACATGGGCTTGTCCGAACACAGAATATCTTTCTACTGTCTTTTGGTCCATCTCAGATGGCTTTGGGCAGCAGCATTTCTGCACAAAATTAATAAATGGGTTCTTTTTGCATAATACAGTTTCTGGTTGCATATCTTGATACAGCAGCAGACTGAGCCCATGTGTCCAACCCAGTAGCATGATGGTTTGTTCTGAGGGCGTGATGGTCACACACATTCGGATGCAGTGTCCACCCTTCATTATGAATGTGAAAGATTTGTTGCTGTCCTGTACTGAGAAACACGGTCTTTGAACTGAGAAGTCACTCACCAAGGCTGTCCCAAAGTGGTGCAACACAACCTATCCTTTGCTTGCAAAGACTAAACCAGGGCTGGATGCTCCTTTTGTACTTAATCCAGATATATATGGGAAAGGGGGGGGAGTAGTCTGACCCTTCCAGGTCCTGACATCTTAGTGATGAATTTTCAGATGACTTGTTTGCCCCATCTGTCCCTTCATGTTCTCATTCCCAGAACAGTTGTGTCCAGTTATTGACAGTTTTATTATGGCTCTTAAATGTCTCAAATAAAGCTTAAATGAACAGCCTCTGTTTTCTCCCATTCTCCAAAGGTTAGTACATCTCACTTTTGGTGTGTCCTCTCAAATGCCGGAGTTAATAATTAACTATCAGGGTGTTGGGAGAGTTGTTTTTTTACAGAATGGAGGGAAGGTTAATTGTAGCGTTTGCTGTGCAGCCTCTCTCTCTTGATTCTGCTTAACAGTCACATTTTACAGGCTTGTCTGTGACTGAAAGGTAACCTAATCATGGAAGGTGAGAATAAATTAAACATTTAAACTGTGTTTAACATATTTTTTCTACTGTATTTGTTTATATATATTTGGTTACATGTGCATCACCAATGTGTGGATTTCAAGCCTACATTAGGCTGATGTAAACACAGCACATGTTCTTACCAGCTTTGTGCTGGTACATCTGTCGTTACCAACACATAGGCTGATTGGCCTTTTCAGTCTTTGGGTTCCCATCGTTTGTTCTCAAACTGGTGTTGTTGGCTGTGTTTATTGCCTCAGTCACCAACATAATATAGTTATCAGAGGTAGTGACCACCACAGACATTGCCAAGAACACACACCATCTCCACCATTACTGAAGCAAGTAGCTCGAATGGTCTGAAAAACAGAGGCCCAGTGTTTGCTGGAGGAGGCTGGGGAGAGTGTGCCTGCCATCACCCACTGCTGGACCTTGCCCTCTACCCCCAGGTCCAGTGGAAACGGGTTTCATGTGTCCACTGGCTCGTGTGTTGACGTATTCACGAGAGCCCTCATCCGCCTGCAGCACCGTGCCTGCGTGTCAGCGCGTGTCTGCGTTGATGTATGGGCTAGTGTGACTGTGTGTATACATTCGTTAGTGTGTTTAGCAGCTTGGGTTTCAAAGCAAGGAAGGCCAATCCTAGGCACCTAGGAACGACGGCTGGCCTTTCCCTCATTTTCCCTCCCTCTTTTCCCTCAGTTTGTCATCAGAAAGGTTCCCCCCTCCTCCCTACTGAACACCACCGTTCACTTCCTCTGCTGACAAGACAGAACCGCCATGCTAGTGCTAAACGCTAACCACCCAGCAGGAAAATGAATGGCACTTATGTTAAATTGACCATTTACTGCCTGTGTTTCGAGTTTATGTTAATGCTGGTTTGATGATATGTGCCTCGCCAAACTTTATGAATGTATAGACTCCTTTATGGATTTCCTGGACTTTATGTGAGGGTTTGTTAATGTGCTGTGGAGCCAGGAAGGATGGTGGTTTCTTTCTTCACTTTGATTGCTTTCATATCGTTCCTCATTTCATTGAAAAATTGTTACCTTCCCATATGGAACCAAGACTAGCCCCAAACTAGATAATCTGGTAAAAAAAGTTTTAGTTAGTAATGTTTTTACATGATGTGTGCAATTTATACAAATTTTACATCCTGTATGACATACCTATTGGCCTACTTTTCAGAAAATATAAATTACTGTGAGAACATAGGATGTGACACTGGATAACTCTATTCAAAATCATTACAGCCAATTGTTATTGCCCTAAATCCTCCCCTAATTTGCCTGGCTGTTGGTGTCAATCATTAGCAGAAGCAACATGCTTGATACATTTCTCACCCTGAAAATTATATACTGACAAGAGCCTTGGGAAGGAGGTAGAGGAGGCTGAGCAAAGACAGCAAGCCCCAACAGAGAGTGGGCTTGTGAGCCATGCTGGAATGAGTCCCTGATTGCCTGGAGCTGAATCCAGCTGCCCACAAACTCTTCTCACCAGTGGCTGGCTGCTTTGAAGGCACTGCATGTCATTTCTTGCCTTCTGACATCTCTGGGAACATTGAGTTCTCTCTCTCTCTCTCTCTCTCTCTCTCTGTCTCTCTCTCTCTCTCTCTCTCTCTCTCTCTCTCTCTCTCTCTCTCTCTCTCTCTCTCTCTCTCTCTCTGTCTCTCTCTGTCTCTCTCTCTCTCTTTCTCTCTCTGTGTCTCTCTGTCTCTCTCTGTTTCTCTCTGTGTGTCTCTCTGTCTCTCTGTTTCTCTCTCTCTGTGTTCTCTCTCTCTCTCTCTCTCTCTCTCTCTCTCTCTGTTTCTCTCTCTCTCTCTCTCTCTCTCTCTCTCATGCACACACTCATCTGGTGAGAGTGTTTAAGCCGTCTGTCTGGTAATGGTAAGAGATGAGATGGCTCAGGGTCCCTGCAGAGAATACCTAATTCCTCATACATTATTAAGTACTTTATTAAGACTCTGTGAACTACCCTTATACAGTATCTCTGTGGCTGTTTAAACGAAATATGCATTGTATGTACTGGTAGGCATGTCTCTGGCATTTAACAAAACATTTGAAATTCTATACACACGTTACATACACATAACACTTATATAGCAACTTTCTAGACACCCAAGGACACTTTACAATCAACACACTCCATATACACACACTCCGGTGAGAAGTGGCAGCCAGTCACGCACAGCGTACTCTCAACCGGAAGCAACCGTCCACCTGGAGGACTGCATCCAGCACTAGGGGGATCACCCAGGACAGAGTGCCAACCATATCTGGGCAAACATACATACACACATACATACATACACAGACATACACACACCAGGGTAATTTTAGAGTATCCAATCCACCTGATATCCATGTTTTTGGACTGTGGGAGGAAACCGGAGTCCCCGGAGGAAACTCACACAGACACGGGAGAACCTGGAAACTCCGCTCAGATGCGGACTCGAACCCAAGACCTCAGCGCTGAGAAGCGAACGTGCTAACCACTAAGCCACCGTGCCGACGTTATATAAAGTCCACTGTTTCCTTCCAATAATGCATGTTTTTTTCATTTAAAATGCATGTTTTTTTATTTATAATCTGGAGCCTGTTGCTCTAGTCCAGATCACCTACATTTCTTCAAGAAGCCTTCGTTTTTCTGTCTTTGTAAAATCTGTAAGCAGCATCTTGGTCCTGATCTGCCATGAAAACAGCTATTTTATGTGAACCTAACAGCAGAACACGTCACACTAATGTGAAATTTATTCACAGTGAATTATTTATTACTAGACTACATATTTCATATGGCACCTAATAGTCTGCTGAGGGTGCTTTGAAACTTTGGAATAGTCCAGAAAATGTGTTGTTGTTTTCAGACTCAAGACTTTTGTTTGTGACTTGAGACTGAGAATAAGTTATGTTCTGTTATTTTATCACAAACAGTGTGCCTAGTTTAGCACAACGCAATTCATAAAATCAGCCTTTAACTTCAAATCAGAATTAGGCATCATTTTTACTAAAAGTACAAAATTAAAGTCCTTGAATACCTTTACTTTTGATTTATGGTTATGAATAATTGAAGCTAAGATTGTCTCTGAAAACCAAACTACAACAGATGTCCTGATACCAATATATTACTCATCCATCATCAGTGTTGCGAATAACAGCATTAAAAATAAAGGCGTTAGGTAACGCCGTCATTTTGTCAGTGACGGGATAAAATAATTAATGACTTTTCCTGTCGTTATAACGCCGTTGACATGGTCATTAAAAGCGGTCCATTACTATATATTGATATACTAACAGTAATCCGAGCGGACCTCTGCTCAGGCTAGTGAGGAGTAACAGGTGTTACA